>ML814573.1:182064-220710 GCA_009831015.1 Picea engelmannii | reverse complement strand
AGATTTATAAAAGAAAATAGAAAATATTTAAATGTTCTTTCTTTATCTTCTTCTTAAAAGCGATTATTTTCACATTGATTTTGTAAGTTTTGATTAAAACTTGCAATTTGTAAATGATGTACATAAGGGATATTTGTATATTTCTTGATTAAATACACCTACAACAGTTATATTAGAGCATATGTACATATATAATATAATGTTTAGCAATTAATTAGTTGTTTCTTTCTTTTGTTTGTTTTTCGTTTTAGGATTTTATATTGGCTAATGAAGCCATTAAACCCATCAGAATGAGTTACACCAAACGGCTTGGGTTACTTAGACAACCCCGTACCAAAATCGTTCTTCTAGTTGAAAGATGCTCAATTTCACCCATCAACAGGTTTGTATAATAGTTGACATGGAATTTTTTCAATTATTCCATATTTTTATCCATCTTTTCCATTTGATCCCTATTTTCATCCATCTTATTTTCCATTTGATCCTTATTTTCTTCCAACTTATTTTCCATTTTATCCTTATTTTCATTCATCTTATTTTCCATTTGTTCCATCCTATGATTCATCAAGCTTTCCATTTTATCATTCATTTCCCTTTTGAATATTTCTTGGGAACACGAGTAATCTGCAAGTTTCAACATATTACCACTCATCTCCTCAACTTGGTTCTTCAATTGAGATAGCTTGTTTTCAAAGCCATTGTTTTCTTCTGATGTCATGTGTGATATTTCTGGAGGTTTACGAGGAGTAATGGTTCTTGAAGGTCCCCTTTCCATTGGAGAAAACAGTAAACATCTATTTTTTCTCTTCATTACTATTATGGTTATCCTTCACGAGTGAGCTCACGGGAAAAGGTTACAGGATCCTAAGGACAAGGGAGTGTTAGGTGCTATATATTTTTAATATAAATGTGGGGTCCAACAATAGTACTTGTCCCAATATCTCAAGGCACTAATTAAGGAGGCTCAACCATGCTCTTCGCCATACTACTTGACTACGTAGGTACTAGAGAGTGGTATCCCCGAGTGTTGTTCTTGGTGTACTATAACAAAAATATGGTCGATTATCTTATCTAAAGTTGATTTCAGGTATACCCGGGTAACTTCCTATATACCTAAAGGTACATGGAAGTGAGATTTTGTATACAAGTATTGTCTGATGTGATACTACTCGAAGGGGTACCAATAGGGGTTACAAGGGTTTCCAACAAGGAAAGGTGAAACCATGTGTAGTTCTTGTGTGTATTCTTCCTCTCCCATGGTTTTACCCATTGAAAGACATATCATTGTGTTATTTAAAGACGCAAAAACACATCTCTAATTTATTTTTTTAAATGATCTTGCTAACCCAAGTAAAAGCTCTTAAAATCACCAGAAAATAACTTGGGCAAGGTAGAGTTTGAGGATGAAAATGTAAATTTTGACTTCTCAGATTGGATATTATGACCCAAATTAAGAAATTCCACACCTTCTTTATATATATTGGCACTAATGAAGATCTTACAATCAAAATTTATGCCAATTGTAAGTTGTGTACCTTCCAAACACTAATTTTTGAGATTGTCTAGATGGTTGAACTTTGTCTTGAAATATCTCTAAAATTTGAAGCCTTCTAAGTATAAAATTTTGGCTTCTGCTACTCTGATATGAATTCTTAAAGTCTTGAAAATTTCACAATATGAACCTTCACTAATAAAAAGTTATAGCAAAAATACTAAAATGTCTTATTTAAGACTAATTTCAGGATTAGTAAAAAAACCCAGCCTCTACAAGATATATCTCATAAATTATAATGATTCAAATTCTATAAAAAAATCCACCTATAATTCTCTATGTCTCCTCGTGATTCTGAAAATTTCAAAGTCTAAAACTTTACCAAAAAAGTTTTATAATGGAAAAAATATATATATGACTCATTTGAGACTAATTTCAAGACTAGTCACAAGCCCTAACTTCCATATAAGATATCTCTGAAAATGTAATGAACCGAAACATGAAATTTTGACTAGATGTAATTAGAGATGTCTCCTCGGTCTCCTAAAAATTCAGTGATTTGAGTCATTCCAGAAGAAATAAAAAAATTACAACGAAAATTCCAAGATGTCTCGGTTGAAGGAGAAAAACCCTAGGATCGTATGATCTGATACCAAACTTTATGAACCAAACTTCAAAATAGTCAAGGAATACAATCCACTTCAAGGGGGGGGGCTCCTTTTACAATATATACAATTCATAAGACAAGATGAGATGCTTATGTAAATTATTCTTCTTTATTATAAATAGGAGATAAAATGAGCATGATGTAACCTACCACTAAGATGACCTAATCATAACTAATAAGATAATAATAAATGAGTGTTAGGGGCTTAACATAGTGAGAATCATGTAATAAATTGTTTATTTCCCAATGAATACTTATTCCTTGTTGCAACATTTAATCCCTTGTATGGAGATGTCCTAGTATATATTCAAACTTAATTTTTTTGCTCCTCACTTGTCTTGTGATGAATGTCTATGTATTTACCACCAAGTTACAGATTACCTCATTATTGAAAACACTCTTTATAATTGAGAGGTAGACTTGATTTTGCAGTGATGTGTAGTTCGTGAAGAAGTTGAGAGAGTGTTGAATGATTGTCACACCAGTGCATGTGGCAGTCACTTGTCTAGGTTGGAAATAGCTCAAAATATTTTTCCAGGGTACTTATGGCCCTCAATATTTAAGGTTGCATCCAAGTAGTTAGGAAGTGTCACCCTTGTCAAGTTTTTACTAAAAAGAGGAACATCCCTCTTGCTTATTCACACCTTGTAGTTGTTGCCATTCCCTTTACTAAGTGGGGTGTGTATTTTATGATGTGTCAACCTGCTATTGAGTCCACAACACACCCTAAAAATTTTGGGTAACACTTTTAAACTTTAGTTTCCTTGCTCATCTAAAAAATAAATTTGTGTTTCTTAGTTTTGATTGATTTCCATAACAATGAGTCATTTTTCATTTTAACTCCTTAGTTCAAGAAAACCCAAAACTTTCTAAGTCTTTAACTTCATTTAATTAGTTTTCTATTGGTCTTCGATGACTTTTGAAACTTTCATCAACAACAAAAATTCACTTTCAGTGCCGATGGAAAGTGGGAAAGGTGTGTCGATGAAAAAAATTGCATGGAAAGTGGAAAAGGTGAGCTGATGGAAAGTTTTTATTTTCACCAACCATCGGTATTATTTTCAATTTTGTGCTGATACAAAAGTTTAAAAGGACAACAATTGGAAATTTTTAACGTGCACCCATAGAAATTTAGGAAATGTGGATATCCTGAAAGTCAAAAGTCTTTCTAACAAGCACTTATCATTGTTAACAACTAGTTTTGGATAGAATGAAAAGTTCTATATCATAGCGATTAAAACATTTGAAATGTGGTTGATAGAACCTATCATCGTGGTTTTAAACTTTCATCCTACAAAGTCTTTAAACTCACCGATGACCATGTTTTATATGGAATTTGAAAACCATGCAATTTCACATCCGAGGAACTTTGCATAGAAGTCATTTTGGAAATGGTCACCAATAAGATCTATAGGTTGTTTAATACATCGCTCAATCTCAAAACATTACCATAAGTCTAAAGTGGAAAATCGTTGTTGATAGGAAATTCAATCAAACCCTTGACGGTCGTTGTTCATGCCTTATCGCCATTAATTCTCAACTTGGTGGCTATACTATCCAGTGACCATTAATTTCTCAGGATTTTTAGAATTTGGTCAGGTTTAAAATTGATTTGGCGTTGATGGTGCAAGATTGTGTCCAATTTTTCCATAAATATTTGATTGTTTACCATTTGGAGCCATCAAATTGAGGATTGTGCATTGTCAGCTAAGTATTGAGTGTTTTGGATTAAGAACTAACTATTCATGAGTTTGTTATTATTCGAATTTATTTTATCAGTGTAAATACATACCTCTCCTAGCATGGTTTGTTTAATCTCATGGTTCCTCCATATCCTACACATGGTGGTCAAGTTTAAGTTACAAAGTTTTAAGGTGTTGACCTCACTTGTATTCTTTATACTTTTATTTCTAGGTATGTTTTAAAAATATGTCTTTTCAAGTTTCAAATGATTGTTTCTTTTGTTGTAACTAAAGAAATTATAAAATTGTAAGCTCTAATTTCTAATTTCTTGTTAAGTCATCATGATGTTATCTCTTGTAACTAGTTCAGTTCGGGGAAGAATCAAACATTGTATAAATTAAGAGAAAATTTTATCTTTACTCTTCTTTGAGACATCATCTCCAAGTAGAGCTTCTACCAGAACACCCATGAAATCCCCTAAGGGGAAAATTCCTATGGAGCACACAAATCCATCGCAACAAACACCCATTGATGTTGAAACCTCCTTAGAAGAGTATGTTCTAGTCATCCAAATACCCAAGCTAGAGCTAGATCCATTGAGAGCTATCTTCAAGGATATTGATGCAATTACAAGTCCTCAACTCCCTTTCCTGGGATGGGGAGAATTATATAGAAAATTACATACAAATGATTATCTTGATGTAGTACCCTCTAGTAACCCTAAGTTGAGGGGGGTAGATGGTATGGTCGTTATCAACAAGAATATCTCAATTTCATTCTATTGCAATGAGAACACCAATCATGCCTTGTTTAGAGGCCATTGATTGGATAATATCTCATGCAAACACAGAAAATAAAAATAGTTTAAATGAGAAGTGAAAGTGCATAGGGTCCTACTTTCCATCTTAGCTAGAGAAATACTACAAGATGCTACAACCCAAGGTATTCATGATCAAAGGTTTTGTGGAACAATTCAACAAAGAACATGACACAAAGGAGATCCTCTCTAGCTGGTGGGTAGAGGACAAAAGGTTTTTTGGGAAGTTAGATGGGATTTAGATAATCACCAATTTGAGAGAGTCATATGTGTATACCATGGCTCTCATAGATAGGCTATATGGTGAAAATGAGTGTACACATTTCAAACATTCCTGGTTACCGCTAGCCTACACGGTTGTTACCACTGGTCATATATTCAATTAGACAGATATTATTTCTCATTCTCTAAACAGAATGATAGAGAGGGTGCAGAAGGTCAAATCAAATCTAGGGGTGGTGTTGATTCGAACGGATTTTCCACACATGGAAGGACTTTACTATGTTCACCAAGTTGATTGGCAGAGTGGTGAAGTTATATGTTTTGAGTTTTATATTTCTCATGCATTTTATTAATGCTTTGTGAGGAAAGGGTCTCATGCATTTTTATGCTTTATGAGATGATCATGCATATTAATTATGCTTTATGAGCTTTTGGAAAAACTCATACATTATTGATGTAAAATGATTAATACTTGTGAGGGGAATTAGACTCATGTATTTTTCATTATATTATAATTTGGAAATTGGTTTTTATGTGAGAAACCACCTCACACCAATTTGTCTTTTTTCTCACTATTCAGCTGAGAGAATCAAGGACATGGATGAAGAGTCTTTGGGTGGTTTTGATACTTTTCCCTTTATGTACTTGAAGATAGTTTGAGATCCTACATTAATGGATCTTGTTTTTCTTCTTTTGTAATTAGATCCTATTATTGTGGATCTAGGAATTAAATGCTCTTTCTTAAGAGGGAGTGAGGGAAAACTATATAATTCCTTATGTGTGCCCTTTGTAAGGGGAGATTAATGAAGAGTTAATGAGTGGAGTTATAAAGCCATAGTGCTACTACTCCTAAGCTTTGAGAGACTTATTCATGTAAGGTATTATCCTTCTTGATGTATGGAGAGATATGAGTGTGAGTAGTATTCTTGAATCCTCATTGAAGGAGAAGGCATCTCTTATGTAATCACTTATAAGAAGGTCTAAGCATATTTTAAAAAGGAATGAAAGTGATCTATATTCTAATTGAAGTGGATCCGGAGATGTAGCCTAGGATGGGTGAACTTCGTTACCAACATCAGTTGTCTCTATCTTGCCTTTTTTCTTATTCCATTTTGAGTCCATGTGTGTGATGTTTTATTGTTTAAGAACATGGTTAATCATGGATTAATATTCCCTTTAATCCCTATGCAACTAATTCATCAGAAAATTATTCTTGATTGAAAACTTGCGTAGAGTAGAGAACTCACTCATTTTCAGATCAAGTGGTATCAGAGTAGGCTGACTGATTTGCGGGATGGGAAAAGGAGTGAAGCGAGCAGAAAGACTTCAAGAATTAAAAGAGATAAATCATAGCATTCAAGTTGAAAATGCAGAGTTGATGAGACTTTTGTAGGTTGCAGAAGAAGAGAAGCAAGAGCTTCACGAAAGGTCTCAGCTTCATCGAGAATTCCTCAATGGAATTATTGAAGCTTTGCAGCTCGAATTGCAAACCAAGGATGATCTCGTGTCTAGGTTGCATCATGGTGAATGGATGGAAGACTAAGAGTCTTCTACCATGGATGCACAAACTCAAACTGAGGTATCTGATGTTTCTTCATGTTCAATGTTTTCTCAGTATGAAACTGGCATGGGCATGACACTCCTCACGAAGACGGGATACAAAGGAGGTGGAGTTGGAATTCATGGCCAAGGAGTCACTTAGCCATTAGAGGTGGTACAAATACCAAGATTTGTAGGTTTGGGTTATGGCCAAGAAGAGAATGGAGAATGCTCAAAGGTTTCTGAAGAAAAAACCAGCTCTTCACCATCAAATTCCAAGAAAGGAATCAAGCCATCTTGTCCTCATCAGATCAAGGATAATTTAGGAAGGTATAAAAGTCATTCAAATTATTTCATTGCAAATAAGAAGAATGATTTATGTTTTATATATTCTAACCATCATGTATCTAAGCATCATATGAAGAAATTTTGGGTTAAGAAGATAGATGATTCCACGAGAAGTGAGACGAAACAGAAACCACGCCTTCCAAGTCCTCCTTTCATGAATGCATCGTTGAATGGAAAGTGAAGAAATTTTTGCAGTTACTGCAAAATCAGTGGCCATTGGGATAAGAAGTGTTGGAATTTACATCCCAAAATTCTCCATAAACCAAGTAGTAGGTAGATTGCTAAAAAACCCATGAAGAAGGAGGCTCCATCCACCATTAGAAAAGCACGATTGCAAGAAGAAAGTGTGTGGTGCCAGTTGGGTAAGCATTTGATGATATTTGTACAAGTTTTATTTCTGTTATTTTGTAAATTTTTGAGTTATTTGGGGGTAGGTATCCTCCCTAATGAAGAAAATGGTCGAAAATTTTATGTCTCGAGTTATGGAAATAACTATGCCAGATTGAAAAACTCGTTGAAACGATTCCAATGCCACTTGAATTGTGTCAAACATAACCATGTCGAACAGACTCAGTACCAGAATGTTATGTGATAATGAAAATTCTATGCACGTTGTTGAGTTGATGGAGCTTGAAAAACCATTCTGAAGTCAACTCATTGATCAGGTTGTGTTGACCGTATATGTGGGTTCATTTAAAGTCAGACATCATCGCATTTAAGAAGCATTGTTCCATAATCCATTGTTGTTGTTGGCCTTGTGAATGAATAAGCAGTGAATTCCTCTGTTCCAATGGTGTTTCTTTGATGAGAAAATGCAATAATTCTCACAAGACCGAAGAAGATCTCAGGTTCTTTTTCACATTGTAATTGTTGTCATTAGAAATAGCATGTAAATTCAGCGACCATGGTAATGAGGGGGCCAACGATTGGGTCAAATTCGTGTTGCTACATCAGTTTGATAATTTGTAGTGTTGTAATGATTTTGTTGTACGATGTTGAAGAATTGAAAATCCACACATTAGAAGATATTATTTATGTTGCTGACAAGAAACTTCACCATGAATGGTTGCTTGATTTTTGCCAGAGGAAACTTTTTCTCATTATCTACTGTGAAAACAAGAAAGCGTTGAACACTGTGGTGATCTTGTCAAAGTTAAATATCCATCAACACGAAGGAAAAATTCTAATTATCTAGAGTCATGAGGGGACACTGAAGCATTCATCAATTTCTTAGTGCAGAAAAAACACATTTGTGGGTGCCTGCCTAAAAGGACTGCAAAATTGATGGTGAATTCGACTAGATCACCAAACGAAAGTTGGATCTGTCATATGACTAAGAGAAAAATTTCACCAGACTTCTCAAAAATTGTATGCACTCTATTTAACACTAAATCTCAGAGTGTAGATGGGACGATGACCATCCCTGTGCCTACATCACTACTTGAGCAGTGACCCAGTCGAGTGACGTGGGCAGCGTCAAGATGAATTTTTTATACATTCGGTTTGAACCCATCTCAGCCAAAATGACAAGACTTATAGCATCATAGTACAGAGAGAAGTTGAAGATGTCAACAATGACCTCTAAATTGCATGATGACGAGTATAATTTCGGTAAAAATGGCCTCACAAGTGGAAGAACAGATATTCGCTTTTCCAGGTGATGATCAGTCGATGTTTCCAGTAGTAGTTTGAGATTTTTTTCGGGCTATATTTCCCTAGAAAATCGTAGTCTACCTGCATATTGCTAAAATCGCTTGCGATATTTACGGGATTCAAAATCGCCCACATGATTTATGCAGTCGATATTCTAGTATCATTGTGATTATCTAGATCATCGCTCACATGTACAGAAAAGGAAACATGTTTCCAATGTGGAGAATGTGTTGATGGTAGACTGTTTCTTGTGCTCGCCAAAATCGCCACTAAGTTTGAGCTTATGATTTTTTTTCACTGTCAGGTACATAATTGGTTGGCCATTTCCAAGGGTCTATAAAATCCTTTCTACGTGAGGGTTTTGGCCCTCGACCAAGTTTTGAGGAAACCTTGGTCAGATTTGGCCCACTTTTGGACTTCCACACACTGGTCGAAGAAGGAGCGCCCAGGCGGAGCTGAGATCACGGATCTCACCCATTTTTGTGAGCTATGTGGACCCAGTAAGGGGTTCTTTAGGGGTTTTGTAATGGATTTATGGGATGTCAATCCATGGGTTTTCCCATGTTTCAGCCTTATTGTAAGGGTATGTAAAAGTATAAATAAAGAAGAATGTATGGTAGAAGTAGAAGTTTTTGGATCTAAGTGCAAGTAGTTCGAGTGGCTTTGTGCAAGGGAATGTATGTGTGTTAAGGATTTGTGCTTGATAAAAAGTTGGCTCTGTGCCTTGACCTAGTTTT
Organism: Picea engelmannii; assembly: GCA_009831015.1. Taxonomy (NCBI): domain Eukaryota; kingdom Viridiplantae; phylum Streptophyta; class Pinopsida; order Pinales; family Pinaceae; genus Picea; species Picea engelmannii. Next base: position 211,552 of record ML814573.1, on the reverse strand, counting down.
GGAAGGCGGATCTGGTGCTCAGTGCATAGATCTCATGTCTGATGTGAATCTTGACTCTATGGCTTAGTTCATAGAAGTGAATGAATGTAAGATTCAGACGAATAATAAATAGGTGAAGCGGTTGGTGAACGTAGCCCCACACTCGAGTGAACCACATATATTTGGTGTCTTATGGTTTTTTTTGTGAAAATTTATCTTTGTTATGTTTTACTTAGTGCTTAGATTAGAATGTGTAATAAATATGTATGTTTTGCTTAAATTCTTTGCTTATGTTAAAATGCTAGATCTGATTCACAGTGCTAAGTGTTAAGTGTTTGAAGTGCATAATCTTTGTTGTTGCTACGCTAGAACTATCCTTGGGTTTGTTTTGCAATGTTAATAAGGTTAATGAACTTTTGTATGTCACTTCCTAAGCATTAATAGAATACCCTGTGAAGTGTTATTATCACAGATATCTATCTCAGCCTGGTTACAGAAACCTGCATCCTGTAACCCCCCCTGCTTCTACCTTGGGTGAGATTTTACCTACTTCACAGGTGTTGCGGAAAGGGTCGGTAGTCATGGTTTTGTTGGTACTTTGTTAAGCGTTGAACCTTGGGCCCGCCTTTGTGCCAACAAATGGTTCCATTGTCGGGACATAAACTGTGATTGTTGGGAACTGAAGTAAATAAAAAGAGAATCTTTGTGTGTATATCTGTTGTTGAAGTGCAGAGTACTCTACTTGACTTGTGAAGCTTTGTTCTTAGAAATAAATCTGATCTGAAGAAAAGAGGTAAGATCCTAAAAGAGGTAAATCTTGTTAGACAGTTGGCTTAGGTTGATGGATAGTTGGTATGGATTGTTGTTTTTCATTGATGTCAACCATTGGAGAGTGATATTGTAGATTTATGTCAACCCTTAGTGATTGTTAGGGTCCTAACCCACACATAGGTAGATCAATATATTCGAATGTAATAAAGATCAATATTAATAAGGCCTTTCAATAAAATAGAATAAGGAAGATGTAAGAAGACCTAATAGAAGCTTTCACTTCTAAAAGGATCTTCCTCTAGATGCTTCTCTTGATAGACATATTTAGTATAAATAAGGATCGAGGGTATGAAAACCCTAGCTTGGAGATTATTGTAACAGAGCACTGCTCGACTAGAGGTTTCCCCCTTGAAGAGGCCCATGAACATTGCTTTCTGAATCAAAGTGTTATTTATGTTGTTGTTCTTATATCATTTATGTGTTATTGTGGAGATTATGATGGTTATATTACTGTTATTCTGCCATTTCTAGCATTTTATTTCTATTTTTCATACTTTTTATATCTGGTATATTACAAGTGGTATCAGAGCACTTTCCTTGGAAGAAATTGTGGGAAAAAAATTTCAGGGTAGAGAGGTATTCCGGCGTATTTAAGCCATAAGATCTATCGTCACGCGCATAACCCCGCAGTTGAGGGATTCATACACGCAGGAAATATAAGTGGTTCTTAAGCGCACATCTGTTGGCCACCCTTGTAACCCCTGTTGGTACCCCTTCGAGTGGTAGCGCATCAAACAGCACCTGTGTATGGATCAGCCTAGATTTTTTGAAGCCCTCTTTAGATAAACTGATCGGTCGCCTGACTGTTATAGTGCCACCGAGAACAGCACTCAGGAAGATACTCTCTAGTACCTGGGTAGTCGGGTAGTACGGCTAAGGGTACGGTCTATCCTCCTTAGCTAGTGCCCTGAGATATTGGGCTGAGTACTACTGTTGGACCCCACACGCATATCAGAGAGCTATAGCACAGGGAAAACCCTTGTCTATAGAACCCTTGAATACCTAACCTTTAGGGGACAGAAACATAAACAAATTAAAATAGACAAGATCTATTGATGTGCAACTGTGTTCGGGTTGCCAAGTAAATACACATTTCTTTCTGGTTAAGAATTTGTGGATTTCATTGCTACAGTATTCTTCAGACTGGAGTATAACTCCGTAGGTGTAAAAAAAAAAATTTGGAAATTGTTTCACCATTATTAGAAACCTATTCCATTGGATTCATCTCTTCGCCCTTATCACATTCATCCATATCATTTTTCAGAAAAAATTTTGACCCCACCCACCCCTTTTCAGTTCACCCATCCTCATGGCCCATACCCATAGCCAAGACCTGGAAGCTCACTTCAACACCTTGCAATTTGGTTTCCTCGAGACCCAAAAAGAAGTGAAACAACTCAGTGCTATTGTTGCCTCCATCAATTCATCCATCAATACAACCATAAATACAACCATGTAGTCCTCAATGGAGGAAGTCAAACAAGATTTGACCACCCAGCTTGAATCTGTCTTTGCATCACTCTACATCAAACTAAAGATCCCTACAGATTACCCTTTCTCTGATGCACCACCAAAGACAAAAGGTGAACATTCCTCCCATTCCCATACCTTTCAGCCCCATCACTTTCAACGTGACCTACACCTTCTGCAGGTGGATGTGACCAAATTTGATGGCTCGGACCCCACTAGGTGGGTCACCCAAATGGAACATTATTTCTCTTTATATGGCATTACATATGACTTGGCTAAACTCCAGTATGGTGTTCTCCATCTATATCAAGAACGTTGGCAATGGTGGCAATGGAGAAAAACTTCTCGTCAAGGGTATATTGCTTGGACCCAATTTGTGACTGAGCTTTATGAACACTTTGACACTGAAACCAGCCATTTGGGCCATTTGACAAATTTGAAACAATCAGGAACAGTAGAAGACTTCATAGTTGCCTTTGAGCGCCTAGCTTTTAGAACAGAGGACATGACCGATGCTTTATTTCGAGAGTATTTTATCAGTGGCCTCAAGGAGGATATTTGGGCCCATGTCCTCATGGCTCGACCTTCGAGTTGGGTGGAGGCTACTAAAAAAGATAAAGAAGCACAGCAGGTTGTATCCTGTCAAAATTGTAAACCCTCCTTTAACCCTCGCCCTAAACTCGTAAATCCCACTACTCCCTCCACCCCATTAAAGATCCAAAAATTGACTAGGGTTGAAATGGTTGAATGCCAGCTCAAGGGCCTTTGTTATAATTGTGATGAAAAATATTTCTCAGGCAACAAGTGTAAGGAACAAAATCTTCTTATGGCCATCTCTGAGGATATTTTGGAAGAGGATGTTGAAACTCCCCTTGTGCCTGAGTCACCTGAAATCACTAACATAACCCCTCCCTCAAACCCTCCCAAAGTGGAACTGATCATTTCCCTCAATGCTCTCACTGGCTTCTTTGCCCCCCAAACCCTCAAGTTAATAGGTTACATCAAGCATCGTAAGGTCATCATTATGGTTGATAGTGGAAGCACCCATAATTTTATTCATTGCCGCATTGCCCAAGAAACTCATTGCTACATCCATGCCATCAACAATTTCCAAATAATGATTGCCAATGGTGGTTCCATGAAATGTGGAGGGCACTGTGAAAATCTGTGTCTCCAAATCGGTGACTACCACCTAAAATCACATATGTTTGCTATCGACATGGGCGGTTGTGACATTGTGTTGGGTGCAGACTGGCTAAGGACTTTGGATCCCATTCTCATGGATTTTAACGCATTAACCATGCAATTCGACCAGGATGGCCACCAATATAAATTCCAAGGCATCGCGGTTGGTTCACCTGAGGTCATTAGTTCCCATCACATGGAAAAGCTGCTCAAAAAAGGTCATTCTGGTGTCATTGCCCAACTCCATGCCATACAAGCAACAAAGACACCCCCAGTGTCGGAAGACTTCGAAGCCATCCTTTCTAAACACCAAATGGTATTTTCCACTCCCTAAGGACTCCCTCCTTCCCGCGGTGTTCATGATCATTCCATTCCCCTTGTACCCGGAAGCCTTCCTCCGAATATCCGTCTGTATCGCCACCCCTTTTCACAAAAAAATGAAATTGAGAAAATGATCCAGGAACTCCTTACTGCAGGCGTTATCTGCCCTAGTATGAGCCCTTACTCTTCTCCTGTATTCATGGTCATGAAGAAAGAAGGTTCTTGGAGAATGTGTCCTGACTTCCATGCCCTCAACAAACTGACCATTAAAGACAAATTTCCCATTCCTATCATTGATGACCTCCTCGATGAATTGAGTGGCGCCCAATTCTTTACTAAACTTGATATTTTCTTGGGCTATCACCAGATACGTATGAAGGAGGCAGACATTCCCAAGACAATCTTTCAAACTGATGAGGGCCACTATGAGTTTTTGGTCATGCCCTTTGGCTTGTGTAATGCCCCCTCCACCTTCCAAAGCCTCATGAATCATGTCTTCCATCCTTTTCTCCATCATTTTGTATTATTTTTCTTTGATGATATCCTAATCTATAGCAAAACCTGGAAAAACCATCTTACTCATGTGGATCGAGTTCTCCATCTACTTTCTCAGCACAAACTTTTCCTGAAACAGTCTAAATGTGCTTTTGGTGCCTCAGAAGTAGAATACTTGGGTCATCTGGTTGGCAAGGATGGCGTCAGAGTGGATCCAAAAACGATTGAAGCTATGCAAGACTGGCCGCACCCAAAGACTCTCAAAACCTTGTGTGGATTTTTGGGCTTAACAGTGTATTATCGCAAGCTTTTTAAGAATTATGGCAAGATTACAACACCTCTCACGGCTCTCCTCAAAAAGAACTCTTTCACTTGGACTCCAGCCGCTGCTCAAGATTTTCAAACCTTGAAGACAGCCATGTGCACCACTCTAGTTCTGGCCCTTCCTGATTTCACAAAGACCTTTGTGCTAGAATGTGATGCCTCAAGGAAAGGAATCTATGTTGTCCTTATGCAAGAGGGTTGACCTTTGGCCTTCACCAGCAGGAAACTATCTGAATGGAATCTGGGCAAACCCATCTATGAAAAGGAAATGTTGGCTATTCTGCATGTCGTTGATCTGTGGCACCCTTATCTCTTGGGGCAACGTTTACAAATTAAGATAGACCATCAAAGCCTCAAGTACTTTCTGGAACAATGGATTTCCTCCCTGGAGCAACTAAAATGGGTGACTAAGCTCTTTGGATATGATTATGAGATCATTTACAAGAAGGGAAAAGGCGATGTGGTGGCAGATGCACTATCCCAAAAATATGAAGAAGAAGGATCCCTTTTTTCTCTTTCCTTTATTATACCAAATTGGCTCCAAGATGTGCGCCAAGAATGGCTACAAGATCCCAAAAGTTTGCATCTGATCCAGCAATTGTAGACCAATGCTCCAGCTCCCCTAGGGTACTCTTGGCTCCAAGATGAGCTTCGATACAAAGGCCATTTGTATTTAAGTAAACAGTCAAAGCTTAAATCCACGGTACTTTCTGAGCTTCATGCTACACCCACAACGGGGCACTCCAGGTTCACCAAAACCTATGATAGGGTCAAACGTTCTTTCTTATGGGATGGTATGAAATAGGACATCCGTAATTTTATTGTTGAATGTGAGGTGTGTTAATGCAACAAGGGAGAAACAGTCAAATCTCTGGGCACACTACAACTGCTTCCGATTCCACCTGCTATTTGGAAGGATATCTCTATGGACTTTATTACCGACTTACCCAAATCGGGAAATAAATTAGTCATAATGGTGGTTGTGGATCGCCTTTCCAAGTATGCTCATTTCTACGCTCTTCAACACCCATATACTGCATCCACGGTGGCTCAAATTTTCATGGACCAGGTCTTCAAGATTCATGGCATGCCGCACTCTATTGTTTCTGATCGTGACCCAACTTTCACAAGCAATTTTTGGCAAGAACTGTTTAAGCTACAGGGCATCCAATTGCATCTAAGCATAGCTTATCATCCCCAGACTAATGGTCAAACGGAAGTTGTCAACAAGTGTTTGGAAACATATCTAAGGTGTTTTGCCTCTGAAAAGTAAAATCAGTGGGCTCAATGGTTACCCCTAGCTAAATGGTGGTACAACACTTCCTACCATACAGCTACACGCATGACTCCTTTTGAAGTGGTATATGGACAGAATCCCCCTTCATTTCTCTCATACTTACCAGGTTCCTTGAAGGTCCATGCGATTGACCAAACACTTACAGTTCGAGAGGATATTCTTTGTACCCTTAAAGAGAACTTGTTCATGGCACAGAATCGCATGAAGTAGCAAGCATATCAAGGTCGCTCTGAACATCAATTTGCAGAAGGGGATCAGGTGTTTCTGCGACTGCAACCATACAAGCAAACTTCCCTCAAGGTCGAGCAGTGTCAGAAGCTAGCGCCCAATTTTTATGGTCCTTATATAGTTCTCAAGCATGTGGGACAAGTCACCTATCAGTTAGCTCTGCCCAGTCAATCAAAGCTACATCATGTTTTTCATTTTTCATTCTTAAAGAAGGTGATTGGAACTAGGTGCCAAATTCAAACCAACCTTCCCGAGTTAGCTGAAGAAGGATCCATTTGGCTACATCCAGAAGCAATTTTGGACCAGTGTGAATGACGCCTACGTCAGCGAACCATCAAGAAAGTGCTATTCTAGTGGAAAGATACAAATCCAACAGATGCCACTTGGGAACTAGCTACCATTCTGCAGCAGTTTCCACATCTCAAGACTTGAGGACAAGGTTGTTTTTAAGGGGGAGGACATGTTAGGGTCCTAACCCACACATAGGTAGATCAATATATTCAAATGTAATAAAGGTCAATATTAATAAGTCCTTTCAATCAAATAGAATAAGGCAGATGTAAGAAGACCTAATAGAAGCTTTCGCTTCTAGAAGGATCTTCCTCTAGATGCTTCTCTTGATAGACATATTTAGTATAAATAAGGGTTGAGGGTATGAAAACCCTATCTTGGAGATTATTGTAACAGAGCGTTGCTCGACTGGAGGTTGCCCCCTCAAAGAGGCCCATGAACATTGCTTTCTGAATCAAAGTGCTATTTATGTTGTTGTTCTTATATCATTTTTGTGTTATTGTGGAGATTATGCTGGTTATATTACTGTTATTTTGCCATTTCTAGCATTTTATTTCTATTCTGCATACTTTTTATATCTAGTATATTATGGTGATTGATGTGAGCCCTTGGAGAAAGTCCGGTAGCAAATTTTGGTAGCACAAATGTTTGGGTAATGGACCCAAGGTTGTTTCATGTATAATTGTATGAGTTTTAATATATTTGAAGGTAAGACTATTCTATATGGATATTATATGTCATCCCATTTCCAGTGGTATGTGGAACATCACATAATTCCTCACGGTTAGACAGTTATGGCCATGTGAAGTTGGAGAACCCAGGTTTGGGTAATAGACCCAAGTTTGTTTGATAGATAATGGTATGATTTTTGATATATTTTCAGGTAATACTATTCTATATGGATATTACATGTCATTCCATTTCCATTGGTATGCGGAACTTCACATAACTCCTCACGGTTTGAGAGTTATGGCCTTACGAAGTTGGAGACCCTCATATGTCATCTAGAAGCCCCAAAAGGTCAAAGTAGTCAAAATGGTTTAAGATATTTTAGAAGGTAAATAATAAAGTGAAGTGATCAGTGTACTATAATTCAAAGTGAATACAAAATAAATTATTTAAATAATAAATTTAATGGAGAAATTAGAAGTGGGTTAAACCTAAAATAAGGAAAGTGGGCAAAGTGACCTAGAAGATGTTTTTAAGGAATCTACTTGGAGAGTATAAATAAGAGGCAAGGCTCTCTCATTTTATATCACACTTGAGAATATTGAATATCTATAGGTGACTAAGGTAACCAAAGGATATCTAAGCTGAATTTCAGAGGGAAGGTGAAGAAAAGTGTTCGACAGCATAGGTATTCCAACAGAGGACGAGCACCTTCAGTAACCACTCACATAACCAGATCAAAAATCAACACACTGATGTTTTCACGTGGTAAAACCCCTACGGGGAAACATCCACAGCCCCAGCCAATGCGGCCACTTAGAGTAGTTTATTAATGCAAAGAAAAAGATTACAGAGAGATTTTACAAGAGAGTTTCTCACAATCGATCATCGGCAAATGACCCTCCATGCTCTTTAAATAGAGATCATGGACCAATCATGTGTTAAGCCACAGATCAATGGTTGTTAATATTGAGGAGAGTATGAACCATCGGATCACTCTGTGTCGGGAACATATTGTGACCGTCGGATTTCCTAACTACAAATGCATATTAATGCATACTAAAGAAACACACTAGAAAGCACACTTTTACCTAATGACACAATAGACCAAGTAGATCTTACTAACTCCTAAATGTCTAAATATCATAACATCCCCCCTTAAGAACAACTTGGGATAGGATTGAAGGATTTACAATAGTGACACAATAGGAGAAGGAAGGAGGCACTAGAGCCTATCCCCCCTTAATGACAACTTCCTAAACTCCTAACATAGATCGAAGTTTGGAAAACTTCGCTTTTGTAAGAGACTTTGCGAAAATGTCAGCAACTTGATCTTTTATAGGGAAAAAGAGCTCTTCAATAACTTGATCATGAATGAGCTTTCTGATGAAGTGCATGTGTAGCTCGATGTGTTTGCTACGCTGATGTTGAACTAGGTCTTTAGCGAGTTTGATGGCACTCGGATTGTCACACCAAAGGTTGGCCAGATCCTGGTGTTGGAATCCAAACTCTGAAAGGATCTGTCTAAGCAACAGGGCTTCCTGACTTGCATTTACTACTGCTCGGTACTCTACTTCTACTGAAGAAAGTGCAATATCCTATTGTTTCTTACAGGCCCAAGTGATGGGTCCTGAACCAAGGCTGAAAACATAATCTGCAATAAACTTGCAATCATCAGGGTCGCCATCCCAATCTGAATCAGTGAAACCAACCAATAAAGGAGTCCCCCCTGAACTATAATGTATCCTGAACTGAACTGTACCATGAACATAGTGAAGTATCCTTTTAGCTGCTTTCCAATGAATTTCATGGGGTGTTTGCATATATCGGGCAACAAGACCAATAGCAAAGGAAAGATCAGGATGGGTATGAGTCAAGTATAAGAGGCTACCAACTAACTGATAGTACAGGGTGGCATCAACTTCAGGAGAAGTACAGGTGGCAGAAATCTTGACTTCAGACTGGAAGGGAGAAGGGGTTGGTTTACAATCATCCATGTGAAAGTGACAAAGAAGGTCACAGGCATACTTAGACTGGGAAATAAAAATTCCTTCATTGGTTTGCAAAACTTGGACGTCAAGGAAATAGTGCAAAAAGCCTAAGTCGGTCATTTCAAATTTCTTCTTAAGGTTGGTTTTCACATGGTTTAAAATTTTTGAGTCATTACCAGTAAGGATAAGGTCATCAACATAAAGGACAAGGATTATGAGATGGCGTCCTACTTTCTTGGTATAGACAATAGGATCAGAATGGAATCTAGAGAATCCAGTAGCAATAAGAAAGCTATCCATTTTGGCATACCAAGCTCGGGGAGCTTGCTTGAGACCATAAAGAGATTTATTGAGGCAACAAACAAGGCTAGTGTCATTATGGACATAGCCAGGAGGTTGTTCCATGTAGATTTATTCTTGCAAATCTCCGTGAAAGAAGGCGGATTTAACATCCATCTGATGGACCTCCCATTTATGTGAGGCAAGAAGGGAAAGAACAAGGCAGATGGAATTCATTTTTGTTATAGGGGCAAAGGTTTCATTATAGTCAATTCCTTCAACTTGGGAAAATCCTTTGGCAACTAACTGAGCCTTGTGTCTTTCAACACTTCCATCTGATGCATACTTAGTTCTGTAGACCCATTTGCATCTAACAAGTTTTCTTCTTGTTGGAAGAGGTACAAGATCCTAAGTATCGTTTGCCAATAAAGAATGACACTCTTCATTCATTGTTGTATCCCAATCTGAATGACCTGAAGCTTCTGCAAATGTCTCTAGATCATGAGTTTCTAAAACTTGAGCCAAAAGAGAAGAGACTCGCTGGAACTGTGAACGTGTCTGACGTTGATCTGAAGGATCACCGATAAGATCACCAGTTGCTTCTCATGTTGAACGGACCCATCTAGGAAGAGGTGGAGTCGGTGCTGGTTCAGATTCAAAGGACTCATTTGGAGGAGGGTGAGTAGGTGGAGGTGGATTTTCATCCTCATTGTCATCATCTGAAGAAGAAACCAGATCATAAGAAGGCACAAGCGTCGAAGATGGCTCACAAGCCGAAGAAGGCACAATCGTTGAATTAGGCTCGCAGGCCAAGATATTTTCATCAAATTTAACATCTCTTCTAATAATAATTTCATTACAATGCGATTGAAGAAGTCTGTAACCTTTGACATCTTTAGAATAACCAATAAATATACACTTCTCACTTTTAGGCTACAATGCTTTCCTTTTCTTGTCGGGAATGTGAGCCCATGCTATACTTCCAAATACATAGAAGTGACTTACATCTGGTTTAATTTTAGTCCAAGCTTCTTCCGGTGTTATATTTTTAAGAGCCTTTGTGGGAGTGTAATTTACTATGTACTTTGTAGAGTTGATGGCTTTCACCCAATACTTTAGACTTAATTCCTTAGATTGGATCATACAATTAGCCATTTCTTTTAATGTGCAGTTCTTTCTCTCAACAACACCATTTTGTTGTGGTGTATATGGAACAATGTGTTGCATTTGGATTCCCTATGTAGTGCAGTAGCTTTTAAAATTATTGTTCACATATTTGCCTCCATTATCTGTTCTTAACCTTTGAATTTGATGTCCAAATTGCTTTTCTACAAGGGTCTTGTAGGCCAAAAATTTGTCAAAAACTTCACTCTTGAGTTTTAAGAAGTAAACCCAAGTACGTTTGGAAAATTCATCAATGAAAGTTAAGAAATACTTGCAACTAGAAAAAGAAGGAGAAGAAAGTGGACCACACAAATCATTGTGAACAAGTTGCAAAGGACCCGAGGCGTGCCAAGAGGCACATTTGTCAAAATTGTCCCGATGATGTTTTCCGAGAACACAATTGGCACAGACACCATGTCTGCATGAAACAAGAGGAAGACCAGTCACCATCTATTGATTACATAGTTACTGCAATGAGCGATAGTTTAGATGACTAAACTGCTCATGCCAAAGTTTGCTCAAGTCATCACTATGAGCAACAAAAAATGATAAAAACGTTGATGACCCAAAGTTGTCAAACTTGTACAACCTGGTAATATCATTAGCAATTCCAATTGCAAGAACATGCTTGGGATCTTTTAGATCCTTGATTACAACTTGGTGAGGTGAAAAATCGATGGTTTTACCTTCAACTGAATGAGTGATTTGATATACTGGTAGAATGTTACAAGAAAGAATTGGAACACATAATACATCATTGAAATGACCATTATCTACTTGAACTATTCTAGATCCTACAACACTAAGAGATCTATCATCACCAACAAATATTTTCTCGGTGTTACATTCATTTAGAGCCAAAAATATGGCTTTGTCCTTAGCCATCTGATAAGATGCTCCTGAATCAATAAGCCACTCATCAGAAGAAGTAGTAGTAGAATTTGAATTAAAGGAGAAACCAGAAGCAGAAAGTGCATGTCTGTGAGAAGAAGAAGTAGAATCAATACTGATGTTGTGCTTCTTCATTGTTGCTTATAAAGCTGCCATCTTCTTGAAACATTTGGACTCATCATGACCATATTTATCACAAAAGTTGCAATGTATGTTAGTATTCTTACTTTTATATTTTTCTCATTTGTCACCAGTAGGAGCTGAAGCTATCTAAGTAGGTTTGGGACCCTTATGTTGTTTGTTGTTGTAGCGAGGATGTTGCTTCTTGGGATACTTGGGTTTATCTTTCTGCTGGGCAACTAAGGCTTTGTTGGAGGGACCTGCAGTGTTGATCACTCCAAATTGTACAAGCTTATCTTCCTCTTGAATCAAAGAAGCACAAAAGGACTCAAGACTGGGTTTTTCATAATCTTCTTCCCCTAGATCCTCTCTCATGGCATAAAAGGTAGATACAAACACAGAATATGCACTACCTAGCTTAGAAAGAATAAGATAGATGAAACACTCTTCCTCCATCTTTATCTTACATTATTCACATAAAATTATGAGTGTTTTAAACCTAGATAGATAGTCTCCAAGGCAAGAAAAATCATTTGGACTCAAGGTCAGTATTTGATTTTCTAATTGTTGTGCTCGAATAATATTGAGTTTACCAAACACAGATTCAATCGTGTCTCAAGCTTCTTTGGGGTCATCAATAGCTTGAAGGTGGTACCTTAAATAGGGAGAGATGGAAATTCTGATTAGTCCACGTGCTTTGTCATTCCTATTATCCCACTTGGCTTTCTTATCAGCATCAGTGGGTGATTTTTCCTTTCCCAAGGTAATCTAGTACAAGCCTTTACTTCTTAATAAATCTTCCATATGAGATTTCCATTGGAAGTAGTTGGTGTTGGTAAGCAAGACAGTATTTGTAGAAGCCATATTAAATATGCAGATAATGTGGATTTAAAAACTGAAACTGATGATCTGGATGGAAAGAGCTCAAAAAGTTATGCGGTTTAAAAATTAAAAAAAAACATTGAAAACGGACTTTCGATGTTAGAGTTATGCCCTTTTTTAAAAAGGCACAATCGATAACCAAATGACCACGTGATTGTGTAAGTTGTTTTATGAAGTGACCCACTTTTATAAAGAGAAGTGGGGGTCACTTTTACAATGAAGTTACTTTATAATAGAAAAGTTGCATGAAAAATAAATAAAAATAAAATATTAAAGCTACTTATAGTGATTCACTTTTATACTTGAAGTGAAATACACTTTACAATTTTAGCATGAACTTTTTCAAAAAAGGTAACAAAAGAGAGACTTCGGCTCAAGACCTCTTACTTAATAAGGCAACTATTAACCAAATGATCTAGAAAAACATATTGTAATGTTTAGAAGGAGGATTGTTGTTGTTGCTGAAGACGGCCTTGGAGAGCGTGCTCAAAAAAAACTCTTTTCGCACAAGAAAAAAATTTTGCTTCTCGATGACAACAAGAGTTAGATCTCGGTTAGCTTACCTAGAAGATGCACCTTTTCCTATATGTTTTTGATTTGCCGAGATTGCACAGGGCATGGAGAAAAGAGCATATGCAGATCTAAAAGAGTAGCAACCCGAAAATAAATAAAACAAAACCAAAATACTACTCTGCAAAAAAAATTTAAAAAGTGTATTCAAGCTTTAAACCTCCGGAACTGATTGTAATGGTCGTATCTTGGGAAAATGGAAACCTTTTCGAGTGAAATGAAAAGTGTTCCTAACTAAAGCAAGTGATCTGGACGCAATGGAACAGTCCTCTCAGCCCAAAAATGTATGAAATTGACAAAAAGTGGAGATGAGGCAAATCGGCTTCACGATCTCGATCTTCAACAGGAGCGGGTCTTCAAACAAGCTTTGATACCATGTTCGACAACACAGGTATTCCAAAAGAGAACGAACACCTTCATTAACCACTCACATAACTATATCAAAGATTAACACATCGATGTTTTCATGTGGTAAAACCCCTACGGTGAAACATCCATGGCCCCAGCCAACACGGCCACTTAGAGAAGTTTATTAATGCAAAGAAAAAGATTACAGAGAGATTTTACAAGAGAGTTTCTCACAATCGATCATCAGAAAATGACCCTCCATGCTCTTTAAATAGAGATCATGGACCAATCTGGTGTTAAGCCATGATCAATGGTCGTTAAGATCGAGGAGAGTATGAACCATCGGATCACTCTATGCCGGGAACATATTGTGACCGTCGGATTTCCTAACTACAAATGCATACTAATGCATACTAAAGAAACACACTAGAAAGAACAATTTTACCTAACGACACAATATATCAAGTAGATCTTACTAACTCCTAAGTGTCTAAATATCCTAACAAAAAGAAGGTCAGAATACAAGGGAGGATAAATTCTTTTGATGATGCTTTCTAAGGTATGCTATTTATAGGTCATCTCACCATTTTCGCAATAACTTTGTTTCTAGAATGATCAAACTGTGAAATTGATAGGCCATTAAGGAAACATATCCAAGTATCTGTGGTAAACATTTCATCTTGTGGTTCATTTTATTTTTGGAGTTATTCTCCGTGGAAAATAGGGTTTGTGGCTAGTCCTGAAACTAGTCTAAAACAGGTGTTTCAAGTAACAATGTCATAAATTCTTCATAACAGATCGAAATTCAGTAATACCAAATGTGTTGGTTAGAGTACATTATTTAGTATTATTTGTAACATTTTCATATCAATTCAACAAATATTCCATGCGTGGAATGGTCTACAATGTCAGTCTCTAGAATAAGCCAGAATTCAGCAAGGTATGTCATTTTTTATATAACTCCTTTTATGAGAGGTTCCAAGTAGTGACACCTGGAGGAATTTCATAAAACAAACTGAAGAACATTGTGTACTATTTTCAGATATTTAATCATTACAGGAACATAGTTATGATTATTTCAACTTAGGGTTGTTGACTAATCCCAAACTAGTCTTATGAGACTAAAGAAAAGATTGATGAAAAACCTAGTCTCTTGTTGTGAAAGTTAAGGAAGGTTTGCAGGTTTGTGATCATATACACCAGGTCTATTATAGAGTTACAAATCATATTTGGATGATGAAATTGATGAGGGCTTTTGGTTAAAGTACATGTTGGGTACATGGTTGAGACAAGTAGTTGATGAGTTGGCACATACATGAGGTGTATAGTTGATGATGTTGGTACATCTTGATGAGTCATAGTTGATGAGTAGTTGATACATGATTGGTATATACTTGGTACATGGTTGGAGGCACTTTTAGTAGTATTTTTGACACATGGTTTATGGATGATGTAGCATACTTGTATTGATATATTATTAGAAGCACATATTGATCTTGGTGATGATTACGAGTTGTTGTGTTATGCTTGGTTGATGCACATCTTTGAGAGTTGACATGGTGATTGATATTGGTGAGTAGATATTATTTGGTTGATAAGATTTATGAGATAGGTTGTTGTGATAGGTTGTTTGGACAGGTTGATGTGACAAGTTATTTTTACAGGTTTGGTGCATGGTTGACGCACTTGTTCATGGTACAAGTTTTGTACAGATTTGGTGCATGGTTGATGCACTTGTTCATGGTACAGGTTTTGTATAGGTTGGTGCATGGTTGATGCACTTGTTTATGGTACAGGTTGAGGTACATATTGGTGCACGGTTAATGCACTTTTCTATGGTACAGGTTGATTACAGGTTGATTAGTACAGGTTTACAGTAGTATATCTCACAGTGATAGTGTGACAGTGGTTCCATCATTCTACTTATACATCAGGGCGGTTGGATGGGGCAAGGACAGGTGGTTGTAGCCACATTCCGGTTGTAGTCGGAGAACATAAGGGGTTGTAGCCTCCTTCTAGTTGTAGCCATAGATTTGGTGTTGGACCTTGACCAAGTTTTGAAGAATACTTGGTCATAGTTGACCGTTTTTGGGACTGTGACGGCTAGTCAAAGATGGAGTGCAACACAAAGCAGAAATTAGGGAAACAAAACCTATTTTTGGGACCCTTTAGGGTTTTGGGTTGATGTAATGGGAAAGGGATGTTGGCTAGTAGGTTTACCCATGCTTAGGCCCATTTGGTAATCTATAAATAGATACTTAGGCAATGTAAGTAGTAGACGGTAGTACATCTATGTGATGTATAGATAAAGGCTTAGTGCTAGTAACTGGATCTGTGTGATCGAATGTATCTTACAAGTGCTATGTGCATGATTGTAAGGAGATTGAAAAGCTAAGTGTAAGTTGTTTTAGTTTTGGGCTGAAGTGCAAGGAAGAAGGATCTAGCGAGCTACACAGATCTTCTATCCTGTGTGAAGCAAGGATTGTTGAAGCTCTGTGCTGTAACTATTTGACTGAGATAATGCAGAAGAAGATCTTGTGGACATAGCCCCAGGGTGGGGGTGAACCACGGTAACTTTGTGTATTATGCTTTGTGCTTTGAACTAATGTGTTTATCTCCTTCTTGGCTAAGTGCTTGATGTGATTAAGTAGATTTAGTTATGCTTTATGCTTCTGAGATAGGAATGAATGTTAGATCTGATGCTTAGTGCCTGATCTAGTCAATCCAATCTATCTTGTTGTATCTAAGTGATGAATTATCTTGAATCTAAGTATATACTGCGATGCTCTGTGTTATCTATGAAGTGTTGTAAGGGTTGAATATTGATAGATAAACCTTGCTAGATAATTGCTAAGTGTTATAATCACAGATCTGTGTCCCAGCTAAGGTTGCAAACATCTAAGTCCTGCAACCACCCCTGCCTCTACCTCAGGTGAGACTTCATCTTCTTCGCAGGTGTTTCCAAAAGGGTCAGTAGTTAGGGTTTTGTTGGTGCGCTCTTGAGCATTGAACCCTGGGTTTTCCCCTGTGCCAATAAATGGTTCTGTTGATGAGACATGAAACTATGATTGTTGGGAACTAAAGAAGAAAAAGCTTTGTGTGAAATAAGCTTTGTGTGTGTGTAGTATTCTACTTGACCTGCGAAGCTTTGTGTGGAGGAAAGAGGTCGGATTTGCAAGAAAAGAGGTTGACACTGAAGAAAAGATGTGAGATCTGAACACTTTGTTCCCTAAGAAATAAATTTCTACAGAAAAGAGGTAATATTTGTAAGCTCTAACCTGTAGTAAAGGTAAGAATAGTTCAAGTTTTAGATCTGAAAGTTTTGTGCCCTGTGGAAGCAAATAAGTGAAAAATTTTACTTCTAACATATGGATTTAGGTATGCTTGATTGTCTCAGCTTAAAAACTAGAGCATTGTTAGGTAAAAGAAAGTTTGATATGAATAGAAGTAGTGAAAAATATGTTATACCTATGCATAGAAAAAAAAATTGGACTAACCAATGGATGCAGGAACCTAGAAAGAAACTTTTGCAGTCTATCCCTTACGATCCTAGCACGTAGTACAAAAAGAGTTGGGGATCATTGAAGAGAAAGAGAGGATTAACTCTTTGCTACAATTGCAGAATACCAAGACATCTTGCTAAGGAATACCCTGGGAGAAACCCTAGTTGCCTCTGTTGTAGAGCTATGGACCATGAAGTATTGGATTGCCCTAGAATGATTGCTAGACTTGAAAAGATAAATATGGAACAAGCAACCTCTGAAGGAGATCAAGAGACTAAAATTATACAAGAACCCTAGAAAGAATCAGAGATCATGTTACTGAAAATAAAAGAAACCCTAGATGACCATAAGGATGTTAATTTGTCAGAGATCTTCAAAGAAAAGGAGAAAATCAAAGTAAGAATAGGAGACTTCGACATTGACTGTGCTCTGGATGAGGGAACACCAATGAACATTATGACAGCAAGCACTTGGGAAACCCTAGGAAGGCCTGCTCCGGTCCCTTCACTAGGAACCATCGGATTGTTTAAAGGAAAAATGGTAACCCTATGTGGCAGAATTACCTAGATAGCTATGAGTACCTGTGGAACTTCGACAGAGGAAGAATTTTAAGTTATTAAATTTATTGAGGACCATGCTCAATTTCCATCTTTGTTAAGCAGGATCTAGATTGAAAAAGACTAGATCCAGAGAACAAAAGAAAAGGACGCTCTAGAACAGAAGAAGCAAGAACTCATGGAATTTATGTCTATAAGGATCTCCTACTTGATGAAAGAAAAAGAGGACAGACCTAAGCCATTGAACACCAAAGACTTGGGCATCGAAGTTATAAGAGAATTAGAGGAACCATAGAAGACTGAAATACCTAATCCATATGATGAAGGAGTATTACCCTTGGATCTGAAGAAAGAACCTAAGCAGCGCAAAGTGACTATGTCAAGAGAAGATAAGAATCAGAATGGTAAAAGGATGACCGAGACAAAACTTACTAGGAAAAGGGCTAGGAAGCTAAGTAAGATAGGGCCAAAATTGGAAAGTTACAGAAGACTCCAGAGGAAACTTCACAGAAGGAAAAATCACAGGAATCGAGCTTCATTGGGATATCAAAACAGCGACCTATGGCACTTCGCCATGGCACAAAAATATAGTCGTTGGAAGCCAATATAACCGTTTGACTTCTGCTCCGAATGGGTCAAAATACCTTTATGGCTCACCACTAGACCGTTAGACCATGCCATAGGGACATAACATCAGTTAATGCAGCCTCTTATCCGTTGCAAGCCGACCATTTCTAAGTTTCCCTACTTAGTTCGTCACACCATGCATCGAAAATACTTTTGCTAAATGAGAAGTTGAGCCCGAAACTTGAGATTACTTCACCCTACAATCATTGCATTGCTCCCATACTGTTCATTGTAGCCTCTTAATTCATTTTTACACCTGATCTAGTGGACCCAAGCTTGTACGTTGGACGATCTCAGCGTTGTTGAGAAAGTAGTTGAAGAAGTTTTGATTGACTTAATGGCTGAGAGAGTCATGTCAGAAAGAAGGATGTATGCAGGTGTGCAAGCATCATCAACAGGAGGAGTCCAATCTTCTCCCTCCACTGCTCGTGGAGCAGGACCTTCCAGAACCATGACCGAGACAAGAACAAAGCATAGAGATGATATTGCAAATGCCAAGCTAATCCCATGCATTTTGTCGGTTTACATACCACCTTTGAGTGGAAAGATTAACCGCGACAATGTACCCAGAGACTTTGAGTACACCTTGATCACTGAGTGTCTTTCGAAAGGGGTGCATGTAGTATGTACTGACTAGGATAAGCTCGCAGCACTGAAATTTAATGATTTTAACCTTGGAGATCGCAAAACCTACAGTATGTTAGTTCTGCACAAGTACTTAACCAAGACCAAAGGCAAAAATCCTAAGATTGTCCCACAGTCCTCAACCCAGAACCTCACGTAGTCCACACTGCTTAAGGTAATGAAGATCCCTCACTTCGCCAGACACCAGGAAGTCAACGCATGTGTCAAGTTGTTGTTGTCTTTCTACCACGGTGGATACTTATGGTTGGAATATCGCATCATTATGGATACGACTCTGATCAATCGAATCACAGGGCTTAGCATGCAAGGCCCTGACCCACAGGACTTTTATCCAGGAAAGACCTCAAACCGAGAACTAGCAAAGTAGATAAAATAAATGTATGGCGATGTAGAGAAGGATATGTGAGGCTACAAGGTAGCTTCTATCTAGAGTGGCACAGTGTGCCTTTCCTGTTAGCTGATCACGGGCAAGTTAGTTTGTAAGAACAGACCAACATAGGTGACTAGCTTCGTAGTTGACCTCACATGGAAGTGCAACGAGGGACTACAGATGAATTTGGCACAGTATCTTGTAAACCAATTAGAGATGGATTGCAGAGGAGCGCAAGACCAAGGGTATGAGTTCCACTTTAGCTGGTTGCTCATACTCATCACTTTCATCGCTTGGAAACTGCCAAAGGGAGCCACTTTTCTGGAGATCGAACCTTTTGAACCACTGGCTACGAAGTTCTGTATGTTGTGGTACTCCAGCGACATGAACAAGTAGTGGCAGTCCAATGTTGTCTTCCACACCTATTTCAACCAACTGAAGAATGCAATTCAGTCTACACCGAGAATCACCCCAAATGTACTTCATAGGTTTAGACCTTTGATGAAATTTAGTGTGAACTGCCACTTCACCTATATTACAACACGTGGTGATGAGCATAAACAACAGCTCCAATCCTACTACAAGCTGATAGAAGATGACTTGGAGGAGATTACCAAGGAATGGTCAGCGGACCTCCTTGTTGCAATGGACCTCGAAGACATGTCTGACGAGGAAAGCCTAGAAGCTATGCCAGATACACCTAGGCCAAGCAAGACTGAGAAGGATGATGAAGTTGAATATATCCCTATAATTTCCATGAAGACTACTTCGATCTCACCTACGCAAGGAGGTGATGGTGACGAGCTAGGCAGCACAGAAGTTGAGAAAAATAGAGGCGAGGTTACTCCACCTAGAGAGGAGGAGGATCCTTCCATGAAAAGAAATATTACACCACCAAAACCTTCCTCCCAAAAGAAATCTAAGGCCACTTGGACCATGCTTAAAACTACCCTTATCCCGAATGACTTTGACTTCTTAATTGATGCACCGAATGATGTTTCACTAGAGCTCGCATAAAAACAAGAAGCAAAGTAGGAGGATATATTCAACCGAATCAAGGGAGAAATCCAAGAAGTGTAGCAGGAACTCCAGTCTAGCCGAGTAGTTTCTACAGTGCCCTTGATAAGTGGAACATCAGGAGCAGGAAATGAGCCCTCTCATCTACACCAGATCATTGATCAAGTCGAAGCTCACCTTCGACGCGCTCAAGAAGACACAGCAAAAGATACTCGGGCTTTGATGCAAGCACAGAAAGCACTTCTAGAAAAACGGAGTGAGGCAGAATGGGAAAATATTGCTCTGAAAGCAAAGTGGGATGAGGAAAAGGCACAGTTGCTAGTAGAGAAAATTGAAGTACAGGAAAGGGTTCACAAAGAACTTCACTCTATGACGGTCATAGAAGTGAAGATGGAAGATCGTCTCCCACAGCAGGTGACCCAACTAGAAGAACTAATCCAGCAACTCCAACAGTACATCATAGATCTCAAGCTCCACACCGTGCCTGAGACCCCCCAAGAAATAAGATTTCTAAAAGAGGCCACTGCTCAAAGCGCAGTTGGCCAATTAAAAACCTTTTCCCTGGAATGAAAACAGTTGAGTGCCAGAAGCACCTAGACTTATGAAACCCTCGTAGAAAATCCAAAATTGTAGACATTAGAGGCATAGCTCCAAGAAGCAAAGTAGCATGCAAACACACTACAGGCACAGATAAAGACTTTGACCCCACTCAAAAGAATGCAGAGGTTCACAGAACAACGCACAACCCAACAATAGGTACATACACTGCAAAATAAAGCTAAATGCCAGTTGTTGTAGTTTTGGGATGAAGTGCAAGGAAGAAGGATCTAGCGAGCTGTTCATATATTTTTTCCTATGCAAAGCAAGGATTGTTGAAGCTCTGTGCTGTAACTGTTTGACTGAGATAATACAGAAGAAGATCTTGTGGATGTAGCCCCAGGGTGGGGGTGAACCACGGTAACTTTGTGTATTGTGCTCTGTCCTTTGACCTAATGTGTTTATCTCCTTCTTGGCTAAGTGCTTGATGTGATTAAGTAGATTTAGTTATGCTTTGTGCTTCTAAGATAGGAATGAATGTTAGATCTGATGCTTAGTGCCTGGTCTGGTGAATCCAATCTATCTTGTTGTATCTAAGTGTTGAATTATCTTGAATTTAAGTATATACTGTGATGCTATGTGTTATCTACGAAGTGTTGTAAGGGTTGAATATTGATAGATAAACCTTGCTAGATAATTTCTAAGTGCTATAATCACATATCTGTGTCCCAGCTAAGGTTGTATACATCTAAGTCCTGCAAACACCCCTGTCTCTACCTCAGGTGAGACTTCATCTGCTTCGCAGGTGTTTCTGAAAGGGCCGGTAGTTAGGGTTTTGTTGGTGCGCTCTTGAGCGTTGAACCTTGGGTCTGCCCCAGTGCCAACAATTGGGGAGTTGGATCTTCCCTCAGGTTGTAGCCTAAGAAACTTGGGGGTTGAAGCCTCCTTCCAGTTTTAGCTAGAAAACAAAGGAAGTTGGTGCTTCCAATGAATGTAATTCTTCAAGACATATAAGAAAAAGCATTATGTGGTTTACTCCCGCTTTGGGTTTCCACGTAAAAAAATGGTGTACTGTGTATGTGTATGATTGTTCATTTGTTCATTGTTTATTTACTCTGCAGTTATTTGATGATAATGCCACATTGATATAACACTTGGATTATATGGTTAAAAGGGATTAAATTTATTTATTATTGATTCACCCCCCCTCTCAATAATCCAACAATTGGTATTAGAGTGAGTTCCTTTAGGAAAGATTTTAACCACTGGAAGGAGATCATGGATTATTGTTTGCATAGGGGCATACCCAAGGTTCAATGCTTCAGCAGCGCAACAACAAAACCTTAACTATCGGCCCTTTTGGTAACACCTACAAAGAAGATGATGTCTCACCTGAGGTAGAGGCAGGGGGGGTTGTAGGACTCAAGTGTTTGCAACCTAGTTGGGACACAGATCTGTGATTATAACACTAATAGAGCACTTAGCAGTTAACATTCATCGGCATTTAATCCTTATTCACATCGCAGATTCAAACCCTAATTATAGAACAACGCAGTATTCCACAAGATATAATACATCCAGGCACTTAGCACATAGAAATAGATCAGATCTAGCATTCATTCACATTACTAAGAACCAAGCTATTATATCATATGCATATAACATATATCATTGCACTAAGAATACATCACATCAATAACATAACAACTATAATGCACAAAGCAACCACAACACAGGATATACGTGGTTCACCCTAGTGTGGGGCTACTTCCACCAACTCTTCTCTTCTTTATTGTCTTCTTTCAATATTCTACAAGCACAAATCCATAGGAACCCACTCCACATAGGATAGGAGATCTTTGTGCACCTCTCTAGATCCTCCTTCCCTGAGCTAGGTTTAAGCACAAATCCTTCTTACAAACTACACACAAGCTTCTTACAATCACTTGCACTTAGCTCTGCAAGTTCTTAACACACAGTAAGCACAAATCCTTTGAAATCACATAGATCAAAACCTAGCACTTATCATAATGGCCTTATTACCCTTAGCACCACCTACTTACATCACCTAGATTTCTATTTATACATTACAAAGTGGGCCTAAACATGGGCAAACTCATGGGTTGGCATCCCATACCCGTTACATAAACCCTAAACCCAAAAATGCCCTAAGAAGAGGTCGATATCTTGTGATCTCCGCTTCGCCTCACACTCCACCTTCAACCAGCCTGTCGAAGTTCCAAAATCAGTCAAACGTGACCCAATTTCTCCAAAACTTGGTCTGGGTAACTTTGCCTCAAATGCCTCGAGCTTGTCCTGTGACTTGTCCTGAGTCACTCTGGTCTGGGTAACTTTGCCTCAAATGCCTCGAGCTTCTTCGACCTGTTGCTTCGCCAGAGATTCCTGCTTGGCGAACTCCTGAATGACCTTCTCAGTGATAGGTCCTTCCAATCGTTGTTCAACTAAGGTGACTACTTGTTCTAGTTGTGTACATTGTCCTTCAATATCCTCAAAAATTATGCAAGCTGTATCCTACACTAGCTAGAGTCGCTGGGTCACTTCCATGACCTTTCTCTGAATGGTATGAGCCTATTGTTGAACCATGTGTTGTTCCTGGGCTCTTTTCATCCTCTTGACTGGTGATAGTAGCTTCAACTCTGCTTGCACTGTTGTTGCTTGTTGTTTTTCCTCCTGGAGTTGTGACTCCAGTGTCCTGAGCTCAAGGTCTTCTCCAAGGTGCTCGTAGGTCTAGGCACTTCGACTACTGAGTTGTTTGCATTCCAAGGCTAATGCCTTGATTCTCTCAATTGCGCTCCTTGCAGTTTCTTCTCTTAGATCTCGCACTTCCTGCGGAGTGCTTGGTACTTCTTGTAACTCTAGTTCGACTATCCTCTCTTGGAGGTGTTGAATGGATTTGGAAAGCTTCCCTACTTGTCTTTCTACTGGGTCTTCTTCCATCTGTTCTAAGCTCGTCACAAAGTGAAGTGCTCTAATGACTATATCTTTAACTCCAATCTTCTCTCTGAGTATCTGTTCCTTCTCCTTCTGGATCTGCACTCTATCCTCTACAAACTTGGCTTAGATGTTGTCTCTTTGTTGTTGCACAACCCAACGTTGTTCTTTGGCTTCCTCTTTTGCATGCTTTAATGCCTCTGTGGCCTGTTCTTTTTCCTCCTGAATACGATGAAGGCAAGCTTCAGTCGCATATGCTATTCGGTGGAGTTGGGCAGGTTCATCTCCCAACTTTGTTCCTTTGGATGACGGGGGCACAGTAGACACTACGCAGATGGAGTGGAGGGCTTGATGTACCCCTTTCATCTCTGCTTCAATTCTTTCATAAATGGTCTCTTGTTTGGCTTCATTGCATTGTAAGATATCTTCTGAGGTATATAAGACAGCGGTGATGATGAAATCTATGTCATCCATCATGAGCACAGTCTGCATATGTGGTTTAGTAGCTTTAGACTTCTTCTGCGATGTAGATTTTATGGGGGAAACCTTTCTTTTATTGGAGGTCTCATCTTTGTCAATAGGGTCCCTAGGTGGTGTTACTTCACCTTGTTTTTACTCATCTTCTTCTCCTTTGTCTTATTCTTTGTCTACTTCATCATCACCTCCCCCTCCAGGTGAGTCTGAAGCAGTCTCTTTTGATGCATTGTTTAGCTTCTGTACCTCTTCCTTTTTCTTCCTTCTGCTACTGCTGGGTGCATCATACTCTTCGCGAGTGACCAGAGGACTTCCGATTAGGTCAGGTTCGAATAGTTCCACATGGTCGAATGGTACAAGGATCTATGTGGGCCACTCCTTAGTTATTTCTTCCATGTCCTCCTTGGTGATCTTGTAGTAAGATTGGAGCTCTTATTTATGTTTGTCTCCTCACGCAGTGATATAAATAAAATGTCTATTTGCGTGGAACTTCACAAATGGTCTAAACCTGTGAAGGGAATTCGATGTCATGCAAGGGGAAGACTCAATAGCCCTCTTCAACTGTAGGTAATAGGTGTGGAACACCATGTTTGACTCTCATTGTTTATCCATGTCACTTGAATACTAGAGTGTGGTGAACTTCGCAGCTAAGGTTTATGATGGCTCAATATCAGGGAAGGTCACACCTTTCGGCATATCCCAAGCAATAAAGGAGATGAGGATTAGCAGCCAACTAAAATGGAACTCATAGCCCTGACCATGAGCTTCGCGGTAGTCTTACTCTAACTAGTTGACAAGTAATCTCGCCCAGTTCATTTGTATCCCTTCCACGCATTTTCCTGTGAGATCGACGACAAACCCCATGACCTCCGTCCATCTGTTCTTCCTTACTATCTTACCAGCAATCAATTGGCAGGCTAGGCACACTACACCATTCTGGATGGAGGCTACCTTGTAGCCCCGCTTCCCCTTTTCTACATCGTCATAGGTGTCTTTGATTCTTTGTGCCAGAGCACAATCTGTAGCCTTCCCTGGATAAAATTCTTGCAGTTCTAGTCCTTGCATTCTTAATTTGGTGATCCTATGGATCAGCGCCAGATTGATGGTGATATTCCTATCCAACCATAGATAACCACCATGGAAGCATGACAGTAGGATCTTAACGCACGTGTTAACCTCCTGATGTCTTCCGAAGTGTGGTATCTTCATTACGTTTAAGATAGTGGACCTTGCGATGTCCATGGTCCACGGTTGGGGGATGATCTTTGACTTCTTCCCCTCTGTCTTGGTCAAATACTTGTATGGTGCGAGCATGCCATAGATCTTGCGGTATTCAAGGTTATAATCATCGATCTTCAACGTCGGAATCCTTTCCAACTGTGGTCTGACTGCGCGTATACCCTTTGGGAGGTACGCAGTGATGACTGTGTAGTTAAAGTCCCTCAGGACACTGTCACGACTCACTGCACCAACTAGAGGTGGGATGAGATTTTCATTCGCTAAGTCATCACGATGCTTCGTTTGTTTCTCTATCGCAGCTCAAGATGGTCCAGATCCACGAGTAGTCGATGGGGATGCTTTCACTCCTCTCGTCGATGAGGCTTGGATGTCTACGGACAACACTTTCTCGGCCATGAGGTCTATTAGGAACTCTTCGACAGTTTTTTCTACTGCGCTAAATTCATCCGACATGCACACTTGAGATCTAATATCTTGGGTCGGTGAACAACACTCAATGTAACAAAACATATGGTGAGGTCTCAATAATCACTGCGCAAAAGAAACTAGTTATTTGTGGGCTCGGATAATCACAATTGGCAAAAGTGTTATCAATGTAACGCTCAATGGGAAAAATAGAAAATGTCGTAACAGACTCTACCAACGGGAAGGAATGCCTCAATCAATGTTATTCCATCTGTTATGGCACGGTCCCAATGGTCCAATGGTGAACATTTCAACAACAATTGCATTTCTATCCATTATGAAGCGTCATTCTAACAGTCGGGACACCTCCAACGATCATATTGCTTCATCGTGGTGAAGTGCCAATATTCGATGTTCTGATATCCTGACGAAGTTCCAGTTCTGCAAACCTTCTTTCTGTGAAGTCCTCTCAGGTACTTCCTGTAACTTTTTCTAACTTTGCTTTCTTCTTGTTGAGCTTTTTGGCTTTCTTTCCTGAAATCTGAGTCACTGGTTTCCTCTTTCCATTATCATTCTTATCTCCTCTTGGCATTTTAACTTTGCACTATGGAGGGTCTTTCATAGGGTTCGAGGGTAATACTTCTTCTCTTTCTGGGGTAGGTGCTCTACTCTCTTGTACAGATAGGTGTTTCAATTCTTCCTGTGTTCTTTCAACTTCGGCGTCCAGATATTTGGTCTTTAGTAGCTTTGATTGGTCCTCTTGTTCTTTCAGTAAGTGCTTTATTCTCCTAGCAATGAAATTTCTTAGTTCATTCTTTTTCTGTTCTAGATCCTCCTCTTCTTGTTTCCTTCGTATCTAATCTTTCTCAATCAAGGTTTTTCCTAGCAACATAGCAAATGGGGTGTTGTTCTCAACAAATTTAACGATCTCAAATTCTTCTTCTATCGAAGTGCCATGAGCACTCATAGATGTCTAGGTATGTCTTCCACATAGGGTTATCATCTTTCCTCTAAATAATCCTATTCCTCCCAATGAAGGAACCATAGCAGGTTTTCCCAAAATTTCCCAAGTTATTTATGTCATGATATTCACCTGTGTTTCCTCATCCAGAACACAGTCTATGTCGAAGTCTCTTATTCTTGTTTCAATGAATTCCTTATCTTTTAAGATCTTTGATAAGTTGATATCTCTGTGATCGTTCAGGGTTTCTTTCATCTATAATAATACAGTTTCTGATTCTTTCTAGGGTTCTATCATATCCTTATTTTCTTGGCCTACCTCATAGTTTTCTTGTCTCATATTCATCTTTTCAACTTTGGAAATCATTCTAGGGAAATCCAAAACTTCATGTCCAGTAGCCTTACAACAAAGGAAAATAGGACCTCTACCAAGGAATTCCTTAGCAATATGTCCCGATCTTCTACAACTATAGCAAAGAGTTAATCCTCTCTTTCTCTTGAACGATCCCCAACCTTTCCTGTACTGCACACTAGGATCACAGTAACTAACCTGCAAGAGATTATTTCTAGGATCCTGCATCCATTTGTTAGTCCAAACATTCTTTCTATGCATAGGGATAACATATGTTCCATTATTTCTATCAAATATATTCATATCAAATCTTCTTTCTTCTAGTTATACCCTAGTTTTCAGACTAGGACCAAATCTATTAAACATACCTAGATCCATTCTTTCAAAATAAAAAATTTCACTTATCTTACCTTTCTCATAGCACAAAGCTTCAAGATCTTACCTCTTTTCTTCAGATCGGACTTCTTTTCTTAGCACAGAGCTTTGCAAGTCAAGTAGAATAATGCGTACTAGGGAAACACATCTACACACAGAGCTTTCTCTTTTCTTTAGTTCCCAACAATCACAGTTTCAGGTCCTGGCAATGGAACCATTTGTTTGCATAGGGGAAGACCCAGGGTTCAACGCTTCAGAAGCGCACCAACAAAACCCTAACTATCAACCCTTTCTGCAATACTTGTGAAGCAGATGAAGTGTCACCCAAGGTAGAACAGGGGGGGTTGTAGGACTCATGTTAAGCCCTAATATTGGCTCATTACCCATTAATTGGGGCATATTACATTAGTAATGTTATTTTATTTATGTCGACTTTATTCCATTAGTTGTAATTATACCTCCTAGTCTCCTATATATACCAAGGACACATTTTCATTTGGAATCATCTTGGAATTGTACATTTATGTGGGCATAAGGAGGTTGCCCCCTAGAAGAGGCTTATTATCTTAATTTCTCTCTTTTTCAAGGTGTTGAGTACATATTCTGAGGTTTTTCTATGCTATATTGATATTTGGTTCTTAACATATGGTATCAGAGCTCAAGGTCTTGGGGTTTCGCTGCTACATATGAGACACCTTGGCATTTTAATGATAATTTTTTTTATACAATGTTTCAAAAGGAATGGATTCAGGGATATTTAGTAGACGGATCAAGGTATGTTGGGTTAAAATTTCAGCTTCTGAGGCCTTATAATTTTGGAGATACAACCTGTGAAATATAGGGTTCTGGAATCATCCTGAACTGAGTCATTGCAGAATTTTTGCTATAATTTTTTTTTTGTAATGTTTCAGACCCTGAAATCTAGAGGATATTCATAGAAATTAGTAAGGTATATGTGGTAAAACATTCATCTTCTGGGTCATCTTACATTTGTAGATACACCCAAGTAAAACAATCATAACTTCTTCCTAGAGTATCCAAATTGAGTGAGACTAGTTGCACTGGATAGTAGACAGTTTGTAGTATTTCTGGAATGAGTTTCATAATTTTATATCAATTATTTTGTGTGGGGCACGCTATACAAGTGACATCTCCCGAAAAGGCCAAAAATCAGAAAGTTGTGTGGAAGTTACCGTAAATTCCACTTGGCACATCCAATTTTGATCAGACCTATGGCATTGCAGAGAAGAAATATCAAAGAAATACAAAAAATAAATTTGCATACCCAGAAGAGCCAAAACTTTGGAGATACAACAGAAGAAATATTGTCTAGCAGAACGACCTCAAAATCAAGGTTCAAAAGTGATACTTGGCTAACATGCCACCCAAAAAGGGAACTTCTACACCAAATAAGCCTCCAGATAATCCTACATGGACTCTTGATGAAGGTGAAGAAATGTGTAGGGACATAAATGATTTAAAAAAGAAGACAGTAACAAAATATGAACTACAAGATATGATGGAGGGTTTAAAAGGGGAGATCATGGAAGGATTGAAAAATTTCATAATAGAGAGGACACCTGAAAGTGAAAATGTATCCTATGAAATTCATGATGAGGACACAAGGAAGGTGAATCAAGAATGGAGAAATTCCAACTTTGGGTTGAAGACCAACCATGTTCCTAAGATCGATATGAGGAAGTTTGATGAAAAGGACCCAATCACATGGATTCTTCAGATGCAACAATTCTTTGATCTACATAATGTGCCACATACACAAAACGTATGAATTGCTTCTTTATATTTAGAACCCAATCAATTTGTATGGTATCAATGGATTTGTTCTCGCAAATCACTCGTCACTTGGACAATTTTGACGGAAGAAATGATAACACACTATGAGGATACAATGAGCAATACCTTCTTTAGCCAATTGATAAATCTCAAGCAAAAGGGTTCAGTTACAGAGCACATTGAGAACTTCCAAAGATTGAATATAAAGGTAACAGATATTCTAGATGAGCACTTGATTGATGTATTCATAGAAAATTTAAAGGATAACATTCAACATGAGGTTCACCTTTGGGAACCCAAATCATTGGAGAATGCATTTAAGGTGGCAAGAAATGTTGAAAGTAAA
>ML814573.1:169303-180568 GCA_009831015.1 Picea engelmannii | reverse complement strand
GGCACTCGGGATTTTTGAAAACCTACCATAGAGTCAAGAAGGATTTTTTTTGGGATGGCCTTAAAACTGATGTTCAAATGTTTGTGGTAGAATGTTTGACTTGCCAACAAAATAAGGTGGAAACAATTAAGACCCCGGGTCTTTTACAACCATTATCCATCCCAAGTCAGTGTTGGGAGGAGGCTTCCATGGATTTTGTTATAACCCTATAATTTATAGGATCAACTGGTGACTGAAATGTTATCTCTTTAGTGTTTTTGTTTGTCAAATGTTTTTTCATTCTGCAAATAATTTGAGAAAAGAAAAAGAAAAGAAAGACAATAAAAAGAAAGAAAAAGAATAAAAGAGGGCATAAAAGAATTTCAATTAGAGCCCCATCCAATAACAGTGGCTTGGTCCATACCTTTCAAGCATGGCCAAGTTCTTTTAAATTGATGTTGATAGGAATAGTGAATAAGCTTGGCTAAACTATTTAATCTTAGCCAAGTGATCTAGGTTAGTTAGTGAATAAATCTGGCCAGATTGCCTAATCATGGTCAGATAGCCCTAGGATAGAGTAAGTTCTTAGTCCAACAGTTTAATTTGGGCTAATTGTCATAGGAAATTAGGTTAGAACATAGGGTAGTTTGTCTTATTTCAATAAAACTAGCTTGATGATCAATGTTGGACCATGGCTTGGATGCTTAAAAGGTTGTTTGTATAACCCCTTGGTGATGTAAACACGTAAAATCTTGGGAAAACCCATGGTAGGCACTTATCCTAAGTTCTCTGGGAAAATATGCTTTTTGCGCCCACATTTATGCATCACTCATGTATCAATGGCTCAAATGATCGTGCCCAGATCTACGGTGGACAAGTCTTTCCGGACCCCCCAAACCATTCTACCTTTAACGGTTGGGCGGGGGGGTTCCGAAATAGCAGATAATGTATGCGCGCATATGGACGGCCCAAGTTTCGGCACTTAGATCTACGGCCTATATTGGATTCTGGACCCCCCCCCCCTCGTTCGTTCTTCCTTTAATGGAGGGGGGGGGGTCCAGAATGTGTGTTAAAGATTGTGTCTGTGGTCGAAAGGAAAGTGCATAGATCAACGGCTCAAGGTATTTTTTGGACCCCCCCGACTAATCTACCTTTAACGGTGGGGGCTGGGGGGGGGTCCGGAATGGTATTTTGCTCTGGCGGGCCCCCTATCTATGCGTGGCATGAATCTACTCATCCCGAATCTCACCACCTCTTACTGTCTAAAATACCTGGTCACCTTGTGATGTCATTATCCACCTTTCCATAAGAGTCACATCCCGTAACCCCGTCAGTCCTCTTCCCTCGTTCACCCGTGGCAAGTACTTTCACCATGGTTTTTCCCCCCAATCGATAACTACCACGTTACTCATCTATATGCCTCAATCATTGTCACCTACCATCTCATGTTCCAAATGACCCATTGGTCATTTATTACTGGATAACTTATATGTTAACTAGCTGACCTGTCTCCCGCGCCCAACGGATAGCCGTTTACTAAAAACTACCCTCACCACTTCATTCCTTCACCATTTACCCACTCATCGCACCAAATAATTTACCCTATTTTCCTCTCTGTTACAGTCAGTCACCCACATCTACATTCATCCCTGCTAACTTTGTTTTATTTGCAGGTATTGTTACAGTAATGACGCCAAAGTCAAAATGAACAGAAGGTGAGGAGAATCTGTTTCTCCCGACTCCTATCGGCCTCGACAGGATTCCTCTGGCTGACAAAGACTACTTAATTGCAAACACAAAATGTGATTTCGACTTCGTAAATCTACAGTCATGGCTTAAAGAAGTCTTCCTAGACCAGAGTGACGAAATTGGACTCTGGGAGTCCAACCTACCCTTGTATATTTTCCCCCAAATTCACCACTTCCCAAAGTTCACCCTCAAGTGCCAAGCCCACTATATCCCCGAGCAAAGAGCCATCGTATCCTCATCTGGGGAAATTCTTTTCCTCATCATGCCAGAAACCATAGACCAAAAGATGCAAAGATCCTGAGCCAACTCTCCCTCACCTTTTAACCTCGAGATCATCACAGAACTATACCAGAAGCTATCGTTTCCTCAAAGAGCTCAGATTTTTGAGCTTTTTCTTCCACAATCTGCTCAGCTCCCCACTACAAACCCCCCTTATCCTTCCTCCGTGTTCTCAACAAAAGGAAACCAGGTTATCACATCACTATGTGCTTTGCTTGGTTATTTTTCAGATCAATGGGTAGATGAACCCATTCTGGGATTTTTGTCTATTTTCTCCACCGATGAGAAACCCACTACACAGTTCGACTTCAACACGTTCTTGGAAAACAACATCCATGAGCAATTCATAAATTTCACCATAGAAGGCATGTTCTGGTATTCTTCAATACTGGCGTACCTGTTCATTTTCTTCCAAGCGGACAAATTTTCTTTTTCTATGCAGAAGATGGATGGAGATGGCAGACCTCAGGCGGTAACTGCATGGACTTCCCTGCTCAGAAATAACTCCACGGAATTCAGTTTCAATCAATTCATCGATTAGTTCTACCACCCAGTGGTGAGTATGCTCAGTGGAAGACCTGAACCCAGAATTAATGATGAAGTTCAGAGGATCCTACATCTCTCGGACCATACAAAGACTGGTGATTGGTACCTGTACCAAAATCACACTAAGATCAGAGTCTATGGGTGCGATTTGGCCCCATACAAACTACCTAAGTACTTACCTGTCAGAATTTTTTCCCTGGAATACATAAGGTAGATGATAAACTCGGACGATATACATTTTCTGTCCTTGAAGAAGAAGCAACAGCTCAGAATCAAAGGGCAGATTGGGTCTTTCATCTGCAAGAATCGAGGTGCCGGGGAAGAAGCAGACAGACTGCTAAAGGAAATGAAATTCTTTGTTAGTTTCACATGGCACTATGATCCGTGTGGGATTATTTCCTAGATGAGGACAAAAAGCAAGAATATCTTGTATGTTCACATATTTATGCCTGAGGTAGAAAAAATTACCAACCAAACGGAATGGGAGCCAAATACTTTGGTTGAGGCGGAACCACAAGACCTCCCGGTCACTGTATCACCGAAGGTTACTCAAAGTCAGTGTTCCTAGTCATCTTCAATGGGAAGAGATTTGTGACCTGATCGAGTAGTCGATGAGTTGTCCCAGCCTAGTCAGCTATCCAGTCAGACGAGGTCATGCAGAAGCCTCACCAACGGTTCACCCAGAAAACAGCATGAAGCTTCGACACATCATCAAACCGTTTCCTATATTTTTGTAATTTGTTAAGTTAGTTAAGCTAAAAATAGAGTTACCACGTCCTGATCTTTAATGACAAGTTCGTTTGTAATTTTGGGTTATAAATACTTCACTTTTTGAAGTATTGAGGGTTGATCTTTATGCCCTGCGAGTTATCAAACTGTAATATTTTTCAGAAGATCTTCCATTAATACAAAGAGGCATTTTCACAGGATTCTTGCGTGTACTCATTGGTGATGTTTTCCTTTCTAAGTTTAATGCTATTCTAGCTTAGTTATCGCACTGTTTTCTAAATCTAATCTTTGAAAGTAACGAACGTTGCAGGATTTATCTTTGTATACCATGTTTCTGACTTTAAAGATTTTAGTGTTGTATCTTCTGATTTTACGATAAAGAAATTCTTAATTGCTTCTTTGTTGTAATTGACATTCTCACCTTTTCTGCTATTCCTCATTTATGCTACTAAAAGAATCCAGTGTTTACATTATCTCGCCCTGTGAAAAGTTTCTTTGTTTTCTGGTTTAGTTTTTATTTTCATGACACAGACCCCATAGCCCAATGGATGTGTAAAGCTCTCTCATCCAACCCAACGAAAACTACAACAAACAAAACAAACATATTTTTCTACCTAGCCTAATATTTTAAATTTGAAACATATCTAAATCATACAGAGAGATCCCTCTCTGAAGCTGGTAGGGCTAGATCCCAGCTTCAAAGTGGTTGGATAAAGTTACCTCCTGTGGATTTCTTCTTTTCCGACAACCTCTAGGAAATTTACAGAGCGTTAACATAGTGGCGACCATACTGGGGAACAGAACTAAACAAATTTTAACCTCACGTCTTCTTTTCCCTAGAAGAACAGTTTGCTTCTGAAATACTGCAAATCTGAAAAAGAAGTAATGTTGAGAGGTTGTTGAAAATTTGCACATATTATTTTCAGATTCGTAAAACTAAAAATTATATATATATAAATCAAAAATAAATCTGGCTCCCAAAAGAGTTTATACTCAATCTCACCCAAACCCAAAACCTGCGATAGCAACTGATAATCCAGAACAGTTGCTCAGGAAAAAAATCATTGTTGAAGGTTCAGTAAGACATAATCCCCTTCAGAAGTCCCCTTCTCTTTCAGAGGAGCTTGTTTCCCTTCAGGATCTCTACTTTGACATCCTTTTCAAACAAAGCCTCTTCAGAACAAAATCTGATAGCTTTGTGGCTGAAACCATCCTAGACCCAACCGTCTTGTAACCCCAGAACCCTGAAGTTCTATCTCCCACTACTAAACCTCAAACCACTCACTCTGTGCCAACTAGCCCCTCCTCATCCTCATCTTCTGTCACCACCCCACCTATCATCCAGGTTGTCGTCCCGCCTCCTCCACCTATCATGGCAGCCATATATGCTCCCTTGTTGTTGGCCGCACCCCTTCATGCTATTCCCCGGGACTATCAAATGAGACTTCCATAGTTTGATGGAATAGGACCCTTGAGCGCCCAGCAACACGTTGCTAAAATGAATGATTATTTTGACCTGCAGGAAGTAGATGAGGCTGACGTGCAAATGAGATTGTTTGCACAAAGTTTGATAGGTGATGTTAAGAAATGGTGTAAAGGTTTACGTGTTGCCTCAGTGCTCGACCTTACTGCATTTCAAAGAAGTTTTCTAGACAGATGGGAGGTAAAGAAAAACCCTCTCCAAATCTTGTCAGAATACGAAAACATCAGAAGAAATCAAGGTGAGACAGTGCAAGATTACCGCACCTATTTCAATAACCTGTACAATGCAATTCCAGCTGATATTAAACCTCCACAAGGTTTAGCATTGATAAAATTACCTGATGGTTTTGACGCTGATATGTCGTATCAATTAAGGGAAAGAAACTCCACCACCGTGGAGGACATGCAGAAAAGTGCAATAAGTGTGGAGGCCAACCTGTTGGCAAAAAGGGCACGACAGAGTACAGAGAGGAGAGTCACAATCAAAGAGGAACCTTCCACTTCAACTTTCAATTCCAAATTGGATTCCTTGGCCAGAGAAATGGAAAGAATGATGGAGAGACTTACTGTATCTGAAAGAAATCCTCTTAGGGAAAACCCACCAGCTCCTCAAATTCGGAATCCTAACTTCAGAAGAAACCCTCCCCAAATTAGGCAAAGAGATCCTAGGGATCAAAGAGAACAGAGAGGTCCTGATCAACAGATCAGACCTCCCCTACAAGAAAATTATGCTGACGAAGGAGAAGAAGTAATTGAAGAACTGGAGGATACTCACATAAACCTCATGGGCATTCATGATAACGAAGCTATTTTCCTTACCGAGGAGGAACAAGAGCTTTTTCTTCTTTCTCAGACCAAGGTGAGCGAAGAAGTTGGAGACACTGAATAGCAGGCATTTGAAAATGCTATTTTGGAGGTACATCAATAGTACAATCTGCGAAGTAAAAAGACAAATGGAAGTTCTCCAAAAAAGGTGACCGAAACAAAGAACATAGTCGAAACCCAAAAAGCCTCTGAGCCTTCTGCCGAGAAGAGCCCTGAGAAAGGTAATGTTGAAGTTCCAACAAAAAGAAACCTTACTATTCTGAAAAGATCATTGTAGACTGAGGTTTCATCAACTAACCCACCAAATACTTCTGGCCAGAAGATTGTGGTGGACAAATCAGAATTGCTAACCCAAAGCAGAGTACCTACACCTTTCAGCCTCAAAGGGGAGTTAGCCAAAGTAAAAATTCCCATTCCCCTTTCCGAGTTGATGAGCAAAGATTCTTACCAGTCACAGGTGATTAAAGCACTGAGCATTGAACCTGATATAGGCACAAAGGCCTTAACCATTGGATCAACGAATCATTCAGATACTATAAACCTTACAGATGATCAACCTGAACTCTTATTCAGACCTGAAGTGGATGGTCAAACCAACAATGGTGTTGTTTCTCCTTTTTACATCATCCTTAATATACACGACCTGATTCTGCATAATGCTATGTTAGATTTGGGTGCTTCTCATAATCTGATGCCTAAAGCAGTGATGGAAAAATTGGGACTTGAGGTTACCAGACCTTACAAGGACTTACAGTCTTTTGACTCCAGTAAAGTTAGATGTATAGGTTTGATCAAGGATCTGTGTATCACCCTGGTTCAAATTCCCGCAAAAAGCATGGTCATGGATGTTGTGGTTGCGGACATTCCCCAAAATATGGTATGTTGTTGTATTGGTCTTGGGGGGGAATTTGAAAGGTACTTTGCAGCTAGATATGTCATATTCCACTGTCCCAGTTTTTGGGCAACAAAGAAGACTATACAGAGAAACATTGATGAAATACATGGTTAGCAGCCAAGAAAAACCACGTAACTATCCTCTGTACTCTGCACATTCTGACCTAGATTCCTTTATCCTATATAACGATGGTGATATGGGAGAACAAATCCCTTAGCTGGAAGAAGATACATCTAGTCCGGACGAAGGCCAAGAAATCATCGAGGCAGAAAGAAAGGAAAATGTGATAACGGAAGAATTGCCAGCGGATTTCTGGAGCATGGACTTTGATGGAGCTATAAGCAAAGAAGGAGCTGGAGTAGGAGTTTGGTTGCACAATCACAGATCTAGGTATTCAGAAAACCATTCTTACAAATTAAATTTTCAATGCACTAACAATATTGTCGAGTATGAAGCCTTGATGCTCGGTCTGAAGCTTCTAAAGAAAGTTGGTGCCAAACAAATTATGGTAAGAGGTGATTATGACTTAATAATAAAGAAAATTAAAGGTGAGTATGCAACAAAACATCCCCATCTCAGAGCTTATAGGAATTTTGTTTTGGACGCCCTTAAATGTTTCACTGAAGTTGATTTGCAGGTGATGCCCAGGGGACAGAATATTTTAGCGGATGGGTTAGCTACGTCAGCAGCCACATGCAAGATACATTTTCGTTCCACTCACCCATACATGGTAGAGGTGAAGTGCAGACCAACTGTTCCAGACAACATCAGATACTTGCAAGTATTTGGTAATGATGATCAAATAGAAGATTTCCTACAATGTAAAAATGATTTTGAGTGTACAAACATAGACTTAGAAATGAAGATGAAAATGTAAAAAGACCTGATTTTGGAAATGGCAGTGTAAATAAGATAGATTCAGGAGAGTTAGGTGAGGATGAGATAGAAGCTGATGTTTTGCATTTAAAGAGTAATGTTTTACCTAGGGGTTTATTTCCTTTAGAGGACTTATTTGATTTTAATGATGTAGCTAAAAAACCAAAAATTGAAGCCAGTGGTCAAGAAGTAGAAGATTGTAATATAGGAACAGAAGAGAAACCCAAGATGGTGAAACTTTCCAAATCATTACCCCCTGAGCAGAAACTCAGATACATTGATCTTTTCAAGGAATATTCAGACGTATTTGCCTGGGGTTATGAGGACTTGAAAGCTTATGACACCAGCATCATACAACATAGGATTCCAATAAAAGAAGATCAAAAACCTTTCAGACAGAAGCTTAGGAGAATCAATCCCAAGCTACTTCCCCTGATAGAAAAAGAAATCAAAAAAATGTACGATGCTAAAATCATAGTCCCGTTACGATTTTCCAAATGGGTTTCAAATTTGGTCCCAACACGAAAGAAATCTAAAGAAATCAGGCTTTGCATCGATTTCAAAATCTGAATAATGTCTCTCTGAAGGACAATTACCCATTGCCAAAAATGAACCACATATTACAAAGGGTAGTTGGATCCAGTCGAATATCTTTACTGGATGGGTTCTCGGGTTATAAGAAGTTCCTCGTTCACCCATATGACCAAGAGAAAACCACTTTCACAACACCGTGGGGTACTTTCATGTACGTGAAAATGCCTTTCAGGTTGATGAACGCTGGGGCCACTTTCCAGAGAGCGATGGACATCACTTTTGTGGAAGAAATCGGTAGATTTATTGTCATCTATCTAGACGACGTAACTGTGTTCTCCCAATCTGATGACGATCACTTACGACATCTCAGACAAGTTTTTGAGAAATGCAAGAAATTTGAGATTTCTTTGAATCCTAAGAAGAACCTTTTTGGATTAGAGGAAGGTAAACTGCTAGGGCACATAATCTCTAAGGACGGAATTAAAATAGACCCCAGCAGAATCAAGGCCATTCAGAAATTAGAACACCCGAGAAATATCAAAGAGTTACAGTCTTTTATTGGAAAAAATAAACTTTCTGTGAAGATTCATACCCAACCTGGTTGAGGTTCTCAAGAATGTCACAAACATGTTGAAAAAGGACACAAAAATAAAATGGGACACCGAGTCCAGGTAGTCTTTTGAACAAGTCAAATGCGCACTCACGCAGGCTCCAGTCTTGATCAGTCCTGGCTTCACCAAAGATTTTTATCTTTTTTCTTTCACCTCTAAACATACCATTGCAGCAGTATTACTGTAGAAAAATAGCGAAGGGTATGAACAGCCCATAGCCTTTTTCAGTAAAGATTTAAGAGATGCTGCTTTGAATTATAAAATAATAGAGAAATAATCTTTTGCCTTGGTGAAAGCCATAAAAGATTTTAGAGTATACATTCTCCATTCCCACACCATTGCATATGTTTTGAATGTGGTAGTAAAAGATATTTTAACCCAGGACAATCCGGACGGCCGAAGGGGAAAATGGATTGCTATCAGTCTAGAGTATGACATAGAGATTAAGCCTACTAAACTGATTAAAGGTCAAGGTCTAGCAAAGTTAATGGTTGAATCAAATTTCCATGCTCTTGACATTAATTTCTTAGCTACAGTAGATGAACAGGGTGAGCAGGCAACTCCAAGCGTGAGAGAGGTATTTCTCAACTCTCCATGGTACGCAAACCTGGTATTTGTCTTGCATAATTTACAAGCTCCCCCTGGTATGACCAAAACTAAAGCTAGGTTTTTAAAATTAAAAGCATTAAAATTTTGCATTCTAGAAGGCAATGTGTATTGGAAAGATCCTGGAGGTATTTTGTTAAATTGTTTATTGAAGGATGAAGCTGACAAAGTACTGGAGGATTTTCATGCAGGGTACTATGGTGGCCATCTGAGTTGGAAGACCACAGCCAACAAAATCCTCAGAGCTGGATTTTATTGGCCAACTCTATTCATTGATGTGCATCATAAAGTGACTTCGTGTCATAAATGTCAGTTGTTCGAAGGCAAAAGGAAACTTCTTCCTCTACCCCTGAAACCAATCACTGTTGAAGCCCCTTTCCAGCAATGGGGATTAGAATTCATCAGAGAAATACATCCTCCCTCTTTGGGCCAGCACAGGTGGATTCTTACTGCCAAGGATTATTTTACAAAATGGATCGAAGCAGTACCAAGCAGGCAAGCTATTGATTCTGTCATTATTAAATTTCATGAAAATAATATTTTGTCGCATTTTGGATGTCCTAGAAAGATTATATGATCTAAGAAACTCGTAGATTTCTGCAACCAGTATCATATTGGTTTGGGTCATTCCACAGCTTACTACCCTTAGGGAAATGGGCTGGCAAAATTATCAAATAAAACCATGGTAAACATTATCAAGAAAACTTTGCAAGAAAACAAAAATTCATGGCATAATAAGTTGGTTTTCGCGCTATGGGCCGACAGACTGACCACCAAAAGGTCAATCGGTATGTCACCATATTAGCTAGTCTATGGAACAGAAGCAGTCTTTCCCACTTCCTTAGGAGTTCCTGTCATGAAATTGCTGCAAGACATGCAAGCTGAGTTGAACAACTCCCAAAGAAGGATCAACCAGATGATCCATTTGCAGCAGTCCAGGGAAGAAGTATACAACAAGACTCAGGTAGTCCAAGAAAGCATTAAGAAGATTTTTGACAAAAGAACCAAGGAGGATGATTTCGAGCTAGGAGATTTGGTACTGAGATGGGATTCCCGAAATGAAGACAAGGGAAAGCATGGAAAATTCAATAGTCTATGGAAGGGACCATACATGATTCAAGCATTCAGAGGGAACAACGCCTTCTTGCTCAACAACAGTGATGGGACAGATCTGCCAGGAGGACCTGTAAATGGCATAATACTGAAGCATTATTCACCACCTCAGTAGGGACCTGAAGTCACACTTTCCATTGTACAAACCATTTTCATTTTGCTTGCAAATTTCTGAGTGAATAACTTTGGTCAGATGGTTGAAGCCCAGAGAGAAGGCCCTAAGTCACTGACCATTGTCTTCCAATTTTTCAAAATAAAACCAATCAAGCAACAAAGGCGACTATGGAGAAAGTTTCAGAACATCATAAATCAGGATTATTGGCACTTCACAAGGAGAGTACCATCCCCAGGTGGAGCCACTGTTATAACCCTATAATTTATAGGATCAACTGGTGACTGAAATGTTATCTCTTTAGTGTTTTTGTTTGTCAAATGATTTTTCATTCTGCAAATAATTTGAGAAAAGAAAAAGAAAAGAAAGACAATAAAAAGAAAGAAAAAGAATAAAAGAGGGCATAAAATAATTTCAATTAGAGCCCCATGCAATAACAGTGACTTGGTCCATACCTTTCAAGCATGGCCAAGTTCTTTTAAATTGATGTTGATAGGAATAGTGAATAAGCTTGGCTAAATTGTTTAATCTTAGACAAGTGATCTAGGTTAGTTAGTGAATAAATCTGGCTAGATTGCCTAATCTTGGTCAGATAGCCCTAGGATAGAGTAAGTTCTTAGTCCAACAGTTTAATCTGGGCTAAGTGTCATAGGAAATTAGGTTAGAACATAGGGTAGTTTTTCTTATTTCAATAAAACTAGTGGGATGATAAATGTTGGACCATGTCTTGGATGCTTAAAAGGTTGTTTGTCTAACCCCTTGGTGATGTAAACATATAAAAGCTCGGGAAAACCCATGGTAGGCACTTATCCTAAGTTCTCTGGGCACATATGCTTTTCACGCCCACTTTTATGCACCGCTCATGTATCAATGGCTAGATGATCATGCCCAGATCTACGGTGGACAAGTCTTTCCGGACCCCCCGGACC
>ML814573.1:127466-163200 GCA_009831015.1 Picea engelmannii | reverse complement strand
AGAGTTACTCAAGCGTTGCGGACAACACTTGTCTCAAGGGGAGGGGCATGTTAAGCCCTAATATTGGCTCATTACCCCTTAATTGGGGCATATTACATTAGTAATGTTATTTTATTTATGTCGGATTTATTCCATTAGTTGTAGTTATACCTCCTAGTCTCCTATATATACCAAGGAGACATTTTCATTTGGAATCATCTTTGAATTGTACAT
Organism: Picea engelmannii; assembly: GCA_009831015.1. Classification (NCBI taxonomy): domain Eukaryota; kingdom Viridiplantae; phylum Streptophyta; class Pinopsida; order Pinales; family Pinaceae; genus Picea; species Picea engelmannii. The sequence goes on along the minus strand of ML814573.1, from coordinate 162,987 downwards.
TTATGTGGGCATAAGGAGGTTGCCCCCTCAAAGAGGCTTATTATCTGAATTTCTCTCTTTTTCAAGGCGTTGAGTACTTATTCTAAGGTTTTTCTATGCTATATTGATATTTGGTTCTTAACAACTCAATTGTATGCAACCTAGCTGGGACACGGATATGTGATTATAACAATAACAAAGCACTTATTAGTTAACATTCATTATCATTTAACCCTTATTCACATCACATATTCAAACCCTAATTATAGAATAGTGTAGTATTCCACAAGATCTAATACATCCAGACACTTAGCACATAGAAATAGATCAGATCTAGCATTCATTCACATTTCTAAGAACCAACCTATTATATCATATGCATATAACATATATCATTGCACTAATCATATATCACATCAATAACATAACAAATATAATGCACAAAGCAACCACAACACAGGATTTATGTGGTTCACTCCAGTGTGGGGCTACGTCCACCAACTATTCTCTTCTTTATTGTCTTCTTTCAATATTCTACAAGCATAGAGCCACAGGAACCCACTCCATATAGGACAGGAGATCTGGTAGGGTGATCTCTTCTTTATTGTCTTCTTTCAATATTCTACAAGCACAAAGCCATAGGAACCCACTCTGCATAGGACAGGAGATCTGTGTGCACCTCTCTAGATCCTCCTTCCCCGAGCTAGGTTTAAGCACAAAGCCTTCTTAAAAACTACACACAAGCTTCTTACAATCACTTGCACTTATATCTTCAAGTTCTTAACACACAGTAAGCATAAAGCCTTTGCAATCACATAGATCAAACTCTAGCAATTAGCATACTAGCCTTAATACCCTTAGCACCACCTACTTACATCGCCTAGCTTTCTATTTATACATTACAAAGTGGGCCTAAACATGGGTAAACCCATGGGTCGGCATCACATACCCGTTACATAAACCCTAAACCCAAAAATTCCCTAAGCAAGGGCCGAGATCACGTGATCTCCGCGTCACCTTGCGCTTCGCCTTCGACCAGCCTGTCGAAGTCCCAAAATCGGTCAAATGTGACCCAAGTTCTCCAAAACTTGGTCAAGGGCCAACAATTATTCTGAGAATGGAGTACCAATGTGTAATGGTCAAAATGGTTTTAAGTATGATATGTGGAGCATAAGGAAGAAAGTATTTTTAGAGGCACATGGATATTATATTTGGCTATCAGTTGTTACAAGATATGATAGTTCAAAAAGGGCAAAGACTGCAGCCAAGAAGAAATTGAGGAAGAATAACAAAATAGCAATGAATTTCATCTGGGAAGGATTACATAATCCGATAAGAGAAAAGGTTGGTAAATTTTCATTAGCAAGGGAACTTTTGGATAAGTTACATGACATATATTCTTCACCCATCATAGATTTAGAAAATGTCAAAGAAGATGCAAATACAAATCAAGAAGAATTATGTTCACCATGTCAAGCAGATTTAGAAGATGAAGAGTACATAATCACCAGAAGTATGTTGTTTTGTTTTAATTGTGAAAAACGTGGACATCTTGAAATAGAATACCATGAAGGAAATGAGACAAAAAAACTAATTGAAAAAGAAGACAATTATGAAGAAGAATCGATTAGTGGTTTAGATGAACTAAGAGAAGAAAACAATTCACTCAAGAAAGAATTGATGAAACAAAAGGAAAGTGTTCACATTTTTGTAGAAGCCCAACAAGTCATCAAGAACTTAAGAACTCAGCTAGAAGAAGCCAAAAAGATCGAAGAAAATATTGAATATCAAAAGCAATGTTTGGAAACCAACATAGCAGCACAGAAGGAAGAAGCAGAAATGAGAGAGAAGATATTGACAGATCATCTTAAGGAAAGAACTAACGATCTAAACCAGCCTGAGGTAGAGTTTGGTCAAGAAGAGAAAGGACTTGAAGAATAAATAATCACATTAAAAATTAATCTTGAAGAAGTGAAAAGAACAGAAGAAGTCATGAAGTCTTAGATAATGAAGAAATAAGAAGAGGTTGAGAAGCTTAAAGAAGAAGTTGTCACATTGAGAAGTAAAATCGTCAAGCTCAACAAGAACGTTGAAGAGACAAAAACATTCACCTCAGTTATAGAGAATGAAGAAAAGAACTCTAGGTTGCTAGAAAAGAAGAATGAAAAAAACAGAAAGAGCTATGCAAAAGTACTCAAAGAAAGGAATCATGGTCAACTAGAATCTCAGAAAACTATTGAAGATACATATTCAAGAAGACCATCCATGTTCAAGCCAAAAATAAGCTTCAATCATGATCATGATCAGTCAAGGCAAAAATTCAGAAGGACTACGCCACAAAGAAGATCATTCACTCCCAGGTATGAAAATTTATTTTATGGTCTTTGTTTTTATTGTACTAACTTTGGACATAAGGTTGTAGATTACACTGATTATAAAATAAATGTTCAAGCAAGAAGTTCCTATGTGGTCGCACGTAACATTGAGTGTTACAAATGTCATAACTATGGACACATAGCTAGTGATTGTAGAAGCATGATCGATACTTCCATGAAAGAGAATAATGATATCAGATATAAGAAAGTATGGATTAGAAAACAAGAAGAAGAGGTGAACAAAGACCAGGTACCAGAGATCGCAATATTAGCAATCAAACAACATGAAGAAAATTCTATAGAGAAAAAGAAAGATGTCAGATAAAGAAAGATTTGGAAAATAATTTAAAGGAAGGAAATACAAGTAAATAAGGAACAAGTTCAAGAGATTGTACTTTTAGGAATTGTAGTGAAAGATGAATCCACATATAGAAAGAAAGAATTCAGATCTTAGAGAGATAATGAATATACCAATAAAGATAATGATGAATACACATCAGAGTAGGAATTGTTCTGAGCCATCTGGCTTAGAGACTCCCAAGTAATATGAATATTAGACAGGGAGAGTCTATGCGATAGCTGTGATAGACCAAAGAACCATCCTTCGAGTAGCTTGCAGAGTTTGAGAAGACAGATTCAGAGCAATCAGTTAGCAAAAGTACAGTTTGATAGATTAATCAAGACTTCATGATAGTATAGTAATAAATGGGTCGGCATTATGGACAATTGTGCAAGTAGATTCTTGGATAGTATGGACAGAGATGGATTCATAAGAATACTTAGCAGGTTTGGATAGATATATGACAGTGGATGAAAGCATGGATTCATAGATTGGTTCAGATACAAAGGAACCTTATCATAATGGATGATAATTACACAGGAAATGGATCGAACAATGCTAATGGATTCCAAATTGACAAATATTTTTTGGACACATGCAGTGCATACAACAGTTCACATTCAAAACAGAGTGATTCTCATAAACAACAATGACAAAACTCCCTACGAACTATGGAAAGGAAGCACACACAACAACCTCTACATCAAGGTAACTCAAGGTAATATTTTATTAATTGAAATTTATGTTGATAATATTGTTTTTGGAAGTACTAATGATAGGTTAAGAAAGAATTTTGCAAAGGATATGCAGAATGAATTTGAAATTTCATTACTTGGAGAACTATCCTTCTTTCTAGGTCTTTAGATATGTCAAAGAAACTAAGGAATTTTTATTTCACAAACTAAGTATATTAGAGAAATGTTAAAGAGGTTCGGAATGGAAGATTGCAAGCCAGTTACCACTTCTATGCAAACCAGTTGCAAGTTGAGCAAATATGATGATTCAAAGTCTACAAACCAGAGGAAATACAGGTCAATGATTGGTAGCTTACTATACATAATAGCATCTAGACCAGATATAATGCAGGCAATTGGACAGGTGACACGATTTCAAGCAGCACCAAAGGAATCACATGTATCAACAGTGAAGAGGATTTTCAGATATCTCAAAGGAATAGAAGAGTTTGGATTATGGTATCCAAAAGAAAAGGATCTATCATGGATTGCCTACACAGATGCAGAATGGGTAGGTTGCATTGATGACCAATGAAGCACCAGTGGAACAGCGTTCTACTTGGGTGAGTGTTTAGTATCTTGGCTAAGCAAGAAACAATCACCAATATCCTTATCTACAGCCGAGGCAGAGTATATTGTAGAAACAACATGTTGTACACAGGTTCTATGGATGAAACAAACTTTGACATATATGCAGGTTGAGTATGATGAGCCCATTCCAACCTATTGTGATAATACAAGCACCATCAGTATCTCAAAAAAAAACACGGTGATGCACTCCAAGACGAATCACATTCCAATCAAGTATCACTTTCTACAGGAACGGGTTGTAGATAAGAACATCATAGTTAAGTATGTGGGAACAAAAGAACAAGTGGCATACATCTTTACAAAACCACTTTCACAGGAATCCCTTGAGTATCTTCGCTAGAGACTAGGAGTAATTTCTACTCCAAAATGAATATTTTTGAATGCTTATATTATATGTCTTAGATGTACATGAGGAAGCACCATAAACAGTACAAAGGGGAAGAGATTTATCAGATGCAAAGGTAAATGCTTGGAGAGAGAGCATAGAGGCATGTTTCCAAGGGGAGTGATTGTCACAGGGGAAGAATGAGCTATATGACTTCAGAGTGATACCCTTTGTCAAAGGGGGAGATATTATTCATATGAAGGGAAAGAGAGTAATCAGAGGCTTATAAACAAAAATAAAAAACAAAGGCACGTAGATAGGCGGAGCAGCCCTAAAGAGAGTTCATCCATGGGGAGCAGCCCCAAAGGGAGATACCCTTTATCATTGAAGTCAAAGGGGGAGAGATAGAAACATTGATAAAGAGTATAAGCATGAATGTTATCATGACTAAGTGTTGCCATCAATGCCAAAGGGGGAGATTGTCAGACAATTGTCTTAGGTTGATGGGTAGTTGGTATGGATTGTTGGTTGTCATTGATGTCAACCATTGGAGATTTATATTGTAGATTGATTTCAACCCTTGGAGAAAGTGCGGTAGCGAATTCCAGTAGCACAAAGGTTTGGGTAATGGACCCAAGTTTGTTTCATGTATAATGGTATGAGTTTTAATATATTTGAAGGTGAGAATTTTTTATATGGATATGTGTGTCATTCCATTTACGTTGGTATGTGGAACGTCACATAACTCCTCACGGCTAGAGAGTTATGTCCATGTGAAGTTGGAGAACCCAGGTTTGGGTAATGGACCCAAATTTGTTTGATGGATAACAATATGAGTTTTGATATATTTGCAGGTAATACTATTCTGTATGGATAGTACATTTCATTCCATTTCGATTCGTATGTGGAACGTCACATAACTCCTCGCAGTTTGATAGTTATGGCCTTACAAAGTTGGAGGACCCGCATATGTCTTCTAGAAGCCCCAAAAGGTCAAAGTAGTCAAAGTGGTTTAAGAGATTTTAGAAGGTAAATAATGAAGTGATGAGTGTACTATAATTCAAATTGAATACAAAAGAAATTATTTAAATAATAAATTTAATGGAGAAATTAGAAGTGGGTTAACCCTAAAATAACGAAAGTGGGCAAAGTGACCTAGAAGATGCTTTTAAGGAAGCTACTTGGAGAGTATAAATAAGAGGCAAGGCTCTTTCATTTGATATCACACTTGAGAATATTGAATATCTATAGGTGACTAAGGTAATCAAATCATATCTAAGCCGAATTTTAGAGGGAAGGCGAATAAAAGAAGGCAGGAATTCAAGGGAGGATAAATTCTTTTGATGATTCTTTCTAAGGTATGTTATTTACAGATCATCTCACCATTTTAGCGATAACTTTTTTTCTAGAATGATTCAGACCATGAAATTGATAGGACATTGAGGAAAAATATCCAAGTATCTGTGGTAAACATTTCATCATGTGTTTCGTTGTATAATAATGTATTTTTGGAGTTACACTCCATGGAAAATAGGGTTTGTGGCTAGTCCTGAAACTAATCTAAAACAGGTGTTTCAGGTAAAAACATCATAACTTTTTCATAACAGATCCAAATTTAGTAAGAAAAAATGTGTTGGTTAGCGTACATTCTATAGTATTATGTGTAAAAAATTTAGATCCATTCAACAAATATTCCGTGCAGGGCATGCTATACAAGGTCGCTCTCTAGAATAAGCCATAATTCAGCAAGGTATGCCATTTTTTCTATAACTCATTTTCTGAGAGGTTCCAAGTAGTGACACTTGGAGGAATTGCATAAAACAAACTAAAGAACATTGTGTACTATTTTCATATCTTTATTCATTACAGGTACATAGTTATGATTATTTCAAGTTAGGGTTGTTGACTAATCCCAAACTAGTCATGTGAGACTAAAGAAAAGGTTGATGAAAATGCTAGTCTCTTGTTGTGAAAATTAAGGAAGGTTTGTAGGTATGTGATCATATACACCAGGTCTATTATAGAGCTACAAATCATATTTGGATGATGAAATTGATGAGGACTTTTGGTTAAGGTACATGTTGGGTACATGGTTGAGACAATTAGTTGATGAGTTGGCACATACATGAGGTGTATAGTTGATGATGTTGGTACATCTTGATGAGTCATAGTTGATGAGTAGTTGATGTATGACTGGTACATACTTGGTACATGGTTGGAGGCACTTGTTAGTAGTATTGTTGACACATGGTTTATGGATGATGTAGCATAGTTGTATTGATATATTATTAGAAGCACATATTGATCTTGGTGATGATTATGAGTTGTTGTGTTATGCTTGGTTGATGCACATCTCTAAGAGTTTTCTTGGTGATTGATATTGGTGAGTAAATCTGATTTGGTTGATAAGATTAATGAGATAGGTTGTTATGACAGGTTATTTGTATAGGTTTGGTGCATGGTTGATGCACTTGTTCATGGTACAAGTTTTGTACAAGTTTGGTGCATGGTTGATGCACTTGTTAATGGTACAGGTTTTGTATAGGTTGGTGCATGGTTGATGCACTTGTTTATGGTACAGGTTGATTACAGGTTGAGGTACATATTGGTGCATGGTTGATGCACTTGTCTATGGTACAGGTTTATTACAGGTTGATTGGTACAGGTTTGCAGCAGTATATATCACAGTGATAGTGTGACAGTGGTTCCATCATTCTACTTATATGTCAGGGCGGTTGGACGGGGAAAGGACAAGTGGTTGTAGCCACCTTCCAGTTGAAGCTGAAGAACATAAGGGGTTGTAGCCTCCTTCTAGTTGTAGCTAGAGAATTGGGGAGTTGGAGCTTCCCTCAGGTTGTAGCCGAAGAAACTTAGGGGTTTGTTGACGGGCGAAAATGAACGCTCACCAACTGAAAGAGTGGTTTCGGTCTGGGGTTGTCTAAATAACCCAAGTCGTTTGGGATAACCCACCCTGACAGGTTTAGCGGCTCCATTAGCCGATCTAAGTCCTAAGGAAACAAAAGAAAACTACTCTAAATGAACTAATCTAAATAAAAATAACAATAATTAAAACAAACTAAATAACAAGTCTAAACTATTAATATATACAATTTACTACCTAATACTATAATAACTCTATGAAATTTAACATTCAACTATCAACTGAATTAAATCTTAGTCACAAATGTACAATATTTATAAATTATAGATTTAGAAGAAAACCTGCAAAAATCAATTGTAAACTGTCCTAAGACAGCGAAACTATTTCTGATTTTTATAGTTTTATGAGAAAGAAATAGAATAAAAAACTAACTATCTAAGCTAAGCAACCAAAACACTAACTCTAACTACAAATCTAAACTATACATATATCTATCTAGACTACTTAAATAACACTAATAAGATAACCTGTAATAACGCTTTCCAATTTGTCCTGTATAAAGAATCCAGTTCAGTTGTTGAATGGGAGGAAACCCGCATCAATCCTCTGCAAGCCTCTAATAAACAGTAAGCAGCAGTGCTCTTTTGAATATCAATAACAGAACAAACAAGACATAAAAATTTATAGCAATCTTATAATTTACAAATCATCACATTTAGATAAATCTGTGTGCAAAGATTTGTACAAAATGATTCAATTAACGAAAAAGGTAAACATGTGATTCATTAAATGAAACAAAGTAATTTCTATATTTTTAAATAAGAGAGATCAGATATGGATAACATATTAAATCAAATCACATCAACATGCAATAAATTATGATAGCTAAAGTAGTCTATAATCAACTGCAAACTGATATGAATAAAATCTTAAACAAAAGTTTGATATATTGAAAGCAAAAGATGTTACAAGACATCAAATTTCATCCCAGTCCATATCACAAATCCATAATCTGGTTCTCTCCACCGTGAAGATGATGGTATTACAAAAAATTGACAAGTATTTAAAGACTTCCCCCAGGGTAAAACATCCCTGTGGGAATTATCAAAACAGTTTACAAAAATCTGGGGATAATATCCCAAGTTTCTAACTCAAGGTAACAACCTAAAACAAAACCATATCCAAAGTATCTCCTAAACTGCCATAGCATGCCCAATTGATCCTTGTAATTCGTATGTACCTGCAAGAAGACAAAAATAGACAAGTTTAGAGGATATTTTATTGATAAAATTGTTAAAAATCTAATTTTTAAGACTAGCTACAGAATCTTGTGATTTTGTAGCTGGTCTAATTTGAAAATAAAATTGTGTTAAACCAATCCAGAACCAACAGAATTATATTCAAATCTTTAAACAAATATTTGATCACTAAAATAGAAACCAAAAGAATCATTCAAATCAAAACTGTTATGCTAATTTGAGAGCAAACGAAATTGTGGTCAGTCGAACGATAACAGGGATACATGCACTCTGTTCAATTTGTTTTCACCAATTAGGGGTAAACATAATCATATTAAATAATCCGATAGCAATGCAATCATTTTCATTAACCAACTCCAATCGACACCAACTGTAGTCGTTTAAACAAATCATGCATATAATAGTTTATGTCATTTCTGCCATTAACAAAATCATTGTTGAATCACAATGAAATCAACAGGATCGTTTTTAAATTAATAGAACTATATCAAACATACAAACAATCATGCTAATCATGGCATGCAGCAATCATTTGTAAATCAATTCAAGCAGGAACGAATCAAAACAATTTGGGGTCGATACAATTATTATGAATCAACACAGCTCCATGAATTTAGCAAATAGATCTTTTGCACAGGTCGAAAGTAATTAAAATCCAAACGATGGTATTGATTCAATACAAAACAGAGTCGTTCCTGGCAAGTCGAAGTCAAACAGGGTTGTTTTTCTGATTTAAAATATTACATCATGTTTATCAAACCAATAACTAATAATGACACATTATACTCATAAAAGATCATACCAATTCAAACCTATGAAATCGTTCCAAAATCGAACCATAAGAACTAAATCAGAGCCGGTAGCAATCCAACCACCACAAAATCGTATCAAATCAAAACATAACTGTGTTCTAATTTTAGCACAAAAATCTCCTGTACGAGTCAAATGCGATCAAAATCCAAACGAAAGCAAACCCCATTGATTTCGTTAATTCAAACCAACGGAACTATTCTAAAATGAATCAAACCAAATCAAAACCAATCAATCACTTCTACTAATCTGAGAACTAAATCGTAGGGATGTCCGAATTTAGCAAACAAATTTCCCACTCATGATTCATAACAAAATTATTTTGGCAAAATGGAAGCAACAGAATCATTTTGAATGAAAACAAACAGAGCTATCGAAAGCAAATTCAATCGGTTATAATAATCCAAGCCAACACATAAAACGAAATTAATATTGAAATTCATACCTGAGTAGTAAGAAGAGGCTTTGATCATGATAACTTGGAATTGACAAAGGTTGTTGCTTCTTCGACATTCCTGAAAACAATCGAACCAGTGGTTTTTTGTCTCTTTTCATTTGCTTGTAACCTATGGTTCTCCTTCGCCAACACTGTCACCCTTTGTTCTAATGATTTGATCTATGATTGTAACAGGGGGACGTCAATGTAATAACGCTCTAGCCAAGCGTTACATTGGATACATGATGGTTGCTCGGGCTTTGATAACACAGGCGAGGGTTTGTTCCTCGCGTATCTCGATATCAATCGGGTGTTTTTCTTACCCCTACTATTGACAGTAGTATCACCATTACCTTTCTTTCTGACCGGCTTCTTGATGGCTTTGATATTTTCTTTATCACCCAGGTCGACAGTAGTATTGGGTAGGTCCATGTCAGGGCACTCCAAGGGTTTGGTAGGGGGTAAAAGGATATGGAATGGCACAGGTGGCCCGACCATAGTCTCACTGACCACAGCCTTGTCGATTTGCACAGGCTCCTAATTAGCAAAGCCATTTCTGGATAGAAAGGCTTGCCAATTATCGCCATGAAGGCTCAAATGATGGACGATGATGAGTTTAATCAAGCCGTGATGAAACAAGCTGCTATCAGCCTTCTCACGTTTGAATCTTTTATCCATCTTGTAAAGACTACACAAGAAGTAATGCGGCATGTTCAAAGGATAGACCATGAAATTCATCAACAATCGGAGGTGATACAGAAACACCAATCCATACCGACCTTCACAGGTCACAAATTGTTTCACAATTACCAAAACATCGTGCCACCTGGGTTTGAGGGTGGAAATAGGCATACCTTTCTCACAGGAGACAACCTTCCTTGATACAAACAGTAATGGCCATGGCACCTCATCAACTTTGGAGTTTTTAAACCATCGCTGGCCTGTAGCTGACAATCCTATAGCAGAGCTTATGAATCCTTCATTGAGTTCGAGTTGTATATCACCTACTTTAGCCCTGCACCCGTCAAAGGTGAGGGTGAATTGTTGGGAAACCAAAAGGTTGAAACCCTTGAACCTCTGTATAAACACAAGACAACCATTGTTTTCTAAATCTTTCCGATCATTATCGAATAGCAACAGAGCTTGGCTACCATTCGGCTCTATGTGCACCACCGGTGCCATAGACAGGAGCACATGGTGAGCAAGGTGAACAGGCCAGGGTTTGAATAGAGTATAGGCAGGGGCATAATGCTCACAGGCTTACCCGAAAACTAGCAAAGGTGAACCAGGATAGGGGGAAAACATTAATGACAGATCGTGCGAAGGTGGTGGAGCTAGTTCGGCCCATGCACAATAGTCATATCCCATAGTACAACCGCCGGTGCATATAACTATTCAACCCACTATTGCATGCGTTAAAACTACGCCATTCAATCAACCAATGAAATCTATGGTAAGTGGATTAAACATTTGCGCAAGAAATAGTTTTATCATAGCTTTGAAACCAAACAATGAATCGAAATCACACCAAGGGTTTGATAATATGAACTATGAAACGATTTATACCAAGGGTCTTACCACAACACAAATGTGTTTTCATGGAACCCATGTGTCAAGGGAATCAATCAAAGAGCATACAAATCAAATCACCAATGCATCACAAACTCGATCAAAAGAATATCACCACAGTCTTGTAAAACGAAGTCTCATTAACAAATAAGAATGCCAAAAGAATAATGATCTTGGAATCTTGTCAATTGTGTAACGATAAATAAATCGGAAACGCAATGAGCATATAAACAAAAGCGATCATAACAATCCAGCGACATTTTTAATATGACTTCGAAAACTAACGTTTTCACGCTTGCAGTCGTGAAAACAAGAACCAAGGTAGGTGTGCAAACGCATATAAAACAATAGTGTCGTTTTATTTCAAAGATTGTGACGAAAATCAAGGGTTGCAAAACACTGGTGTAGGAAGCTTATAAGGACATTATAAAAATGTGAATTGGCTGCCAACAATGGTGACACACTGGTAGAAGCAGTTATCTCTGCCAAAAGAACAAATTCAGATTATGATAATGAGAAAAACTCTGACTCCAAAATAACAACCCGAATATTGCGTAAACATCATCATGAACCAAATATTCCAGCAGTGTCTAAATGATGAAAACTGATAATAGTCTTAAGATAAGCAAGGCACGATATTAAAGATAAAATCTCCAATACTGTTGACAGAGCCACTGCTTCCAGTAGGCGTCCATAGCCTCAACAGGGTTGCCATTTAACCCACTCTGATATTCGTATCCTACCTAAAAGTTCCAAATCAGAATAAAGGACATTTTAAGGTCAAGAGGTTCCATTTTTACAAATTTTCATATACCCGACATTGCTTCGCTACCAGCGGGCCTGTTCAGTACCCCGGCAAAGTTGTCTTAGCGTCATGCATGCATTTACCCGCTGCCAGCAGACCTGTTCAGCATCTCGACGGGTTTACAAGCACTTCCCACAGCTCTTTTAATGATTTATTTTGGTTTTTTTTTTAAAGATATATAGTTGAGCGGGGTGACGCTGAAAATTATGATATTTTAACATATTTTTTACAGACCTCAATAGAATTTTTTTTTAGAACTGTCCTTTATTAAGATCCAGCAATGGTTTATTTACAGAACCAACTTTCTAAGACAGGGAGACATCTTCTGAGTCATTCCCTTAAGGAATAGGGACAGCATAAAAAGATAATGGATGATCGTGACAGGCTTATCTTAGAGATTGAAATCAGTTAACTTCTTTTAAACAACAAACTTTTTTCCAACACAAATGCAAATTTCAGAAGTATGTAATTGATGTTTATACAATTTTTAGCAGTCATTTCAGAGGAAGAATTTTCTATTTTCTTTGTCTGACCAGTTCATAATGCAGGTATGTGTATTTCAACAGCAAAAACTAGTAAGCATAAGGGAGAAATCAAAACACACCAGCGAAAAAAAAAATGGAAAGCAAAGAAATCCAAACAACAAAAACAAAAAACAAAATATGTACAGAAGGTGCATCTAAAAACCTCATGCAACAAATCCCTTGGGAAACTAAAAGGAAGAAAGGAAAATCCTGTTGATGAGAAAGCGATCTTACTCATGGTACTTTGGGTCAGGGTTGATTCAGATTCATTCATCTCTTTACTTTCCATTTAATATTTTCATGGCGATACTGTGTTTTTGAAAATAAATGTTCAACTAAGAGTAAAGAGAAAAGGATCAAGGGGACTTCCCTGACAACAGCTGTATTATGGTTCTCGTGATGCGCCCACTTGCGTTCATGACTACATTATTACAAAGAGAAATAGTGAGAAATCAAACTGAAAGAAAACATATTCCTAAACCTACCCTAACTATTAAACAAATCAGGATACTACGTGAAGTCATGCTTCCAATGTAGCCATCGGAGTAACTCCAATCCTGCAATGAAAACAAAATCAAACATTATTAATAAGAATGGTAGTATATCAAAAAATGATAGAAACATATCATGCTTACCTTCATAATTAGCATCTAAAAACAAAGTAAGCATGATCTTACCATTCCCTTCAGTATTCTTGATGTATGAATCCTCCAGCCATTGTGCAATCTTGTCGTGATAAGGGTCATAATGGCATGGGCGAGTGTAAGTAGTTTTGAAAAACTCATCAAGATCACGAGGAAATGGAATAACCATCAGCCAAGGCTGAGATGCCCCATCCTCCTTACAATTTTCTAAGTGTTCATTAATTTCTTCACATGGAGGATCTAAAAGAAACATGTCATGCCTACTTCCAAGATACTTAGGTGGAAACAAAGCAAGCACAACCTTGTCTTCATTATGAAATTTCTTTATATATGAATATTCAAGCCATCCTAAGATCCTGTCATAAAAATGAGGATGCAAACCATGACTTTGATGAATGAATATATCAATGGGCAACTCCTCATACGAGGATTCGTGCAATCGATTGATTCATTGGTTTGAATTTTTCCTTTGACGAGATTGATCATTTCAAAATGTGAAGCATAAACATTAAGATTCGAGCTAAGCAAAGAACAAATATGCAACTTAGAATGTTTGATCTCCATAAAATATAGTGCATTGTCTTTTTCAATAATAAACTGTGTAAAATCATCTCACAACATGTCCTCTTCCCATGTGAGTGATGAAAGTGAACAAGCATCAAATCCAAGTTTATCAATGTTAGGTTTGGAATTGATTTCACCAAAATTTAGCATATCGAAAGGATACAATTGTGGCTGAAAAGAGTAGGATGTTGTAGGTAAGATGTCAAGTCCACCAGAATCCAGGAATAGATCAGGATATAAAGAATAAAAGGAATGAGAAATAAGCAGATGAAAAGAATCTCTTGAACTATGATACTCAACAACGGTATTCTCTAGACAATTCTCTTCACTTTCTTTAAAACTCTCACTCTGTTTTGGTGACAAATTCTTCAACATAATATGATCATCTAGATTTTCCTTTTGTGTGATAGATAATTCAAAATTTATGTGACCAACATCTAGTCTTTCCTGTGAACAAAGTGCATTTTGAGGATGAAGGTTTAAAGTTTCTTCTTCTAGTTTCATATCTTCTTCTCTAATCAGTTTCATAGGAGTAATAGAACATTCAAGATGATTTTCGTCACTTAAGTGTTCTTCAATGACTGATTTCAAATGTTGATTAGAGCATGAGTTAAAAGAATGAGGATATTCACCTTGAGCCATAAACGAATCATCTTCCATACTAGTCTTAGACTAAAAATACAATGATTCAAAGGAAAAACTAATTTGGTTGTCAATAAGAGCCTGATCAATAGATTCTACCTTCCTAGTTTGTTCAACATTATCGGAAGAATTTTTCTCTTCTTGCAAAGAAGATTGTTCTAGCAGTTGAGTCATAGGATTTGCAATTGGTTCTTCATTCGTGATTGAACATGACTGGATGGAAGGGATGGAAGCATCATAGAAGAGATTTAATGCCAACAACATGTCATCGAGATTAAATTTACAGAGGATATGATAGACTCTTGTCAAAAAGTCTTCTGAAGATGAGTCGTCGTTGATTAGCAAAGTATGAAATTCTTCACATAATTGATCAAAATCATAAATTTCAAAAGCATCTAGAAACTCATCTACAAATTGAAACCAATCAAAAATGTGACATTCTGGAAAGGATTCAAACCAATGTTTGATCCGGCCTCTAAAAGTAAAAGCGAACAGTCTACATAAAACTCCTAAATCTGAGATGTCATGTTTGATGCATTTGCACCAAAACTTGTTAAGGTGGTCTTTAGCAGATATATTGCCTCCACCATCAAGGGTAAGTTTGTACAAGCGAGAGACTGTCTTGTTGGGAACATCAGGTAATGAGAAGTTGAAATCATGTTCCAACACAGTGATTTGGGGAGCCATGGGGAAATTTGAATATATTTAAAATAAAGGCTCCTACAAGGTCGGAGGTTCAGGCCCTCCTTCTAGTGCCATTTGTTGATGGGCGAAAATGAATGCTCGCCAACTGGAAGAGTGGATCTGGTCTGGGGTTGTCTAAATAACCCAAGCCGTTTGGGATAACCCACCCTGACGGGTTTAGCGGCTCGGTTAGCCGATCTAAGTCCTAAGGAAACAAAAGAAAACTACTCTAAATGAACTAATCTAAATAAAAATAACAATAATTAAAACAAACTAAATAACAAGTCTAAACTATTAATATATACAATTTACTACCTAATACTATAATAACTCTATGAAATTTAACATTCAACTATCAACTGAATTAAATCTTAATCACAAATGTACAATATTTATAAATTACAGATTTAGAAGAAAACCTGCAAATTCCATTACATCTGGCTGATTATTTTGATCGCATTTGTTGCTTGGAAAATGCCTGAAGGAGCCACCTTCCCAGAGATCGAACCCTCGTAGTTGTTGGTCGCTAGGTTTTCCACTTTGTGGTACACCAATGACATGACGAAGCAGTGGCAGTCCAATGTTCTATTTCATCCATACTATCAACAGTTAAAGGTTTCCATCGAATCATTCCCATGAATGACACTGCACGCCCTACACCAGTACTGACCAATAGCAAAGTTTCACGCAAATACTCATTTCATCTACATCACTGCATGCAGAGATGAGAACCGGGAAGAATTAAAGTCGTACTACAAGCTAACGAATGACGACATGGAGCATATTACAAAGGACTGGCCAGAGGATTTTCTTGTACCTATCGATGATGCAGAATTATCTGACACTGAGACCATAGGAATCCCCATAGTCATGCGAGTTGAGCATGTCAAACATTACAGTGGGACGAAGAAGAAGAAAAAGCAAGACGATTTCCATGATATAGAGAGCGATGAGGAGGACAATGCTTCTAAATATAATGGGTCTGAATCACCAAAAGGAGGAGAAGACGAAGAAGAAGGACAAGGAAGAGGGGATGAAAGAGAAGAAGAGAAAGGAGGAGGAGAAGCTACACCGCCTGAAGATACCCCTACTGGGACAGTGACACTACAAAAGAGGAAGGTTTCTCCAAAGAAATCCTCATCAAGGAAGAAGACACGCACTACTAAGCCCCAGTCAGAAGCCACCCTTATGGAGGATGACATCAGTCTTATCCATGGAGCTATGGAGGACGCTTCCAAGGACATATTGCAGAGATACAGAGAGAAGAAAGAGGATCTATATGGAAGAATTGAGAAGGAATTGAAGGAAGTGCAGCAAGTTGTTCACTTGGTCCACGTAGTACTTACTGCGTCGTTTGCACCTTCCTTGTCGCAGATTGCAAAATTGGGGGATGAACCATCCCAATTGAGAAGGATTATGGATGCAAAAAAAGCTTGGTTCCAGAGAATCCAAGAAGAGAAGGAGAAGGCTATAGAATTTTTTCAAACAGGAGAAAGATGAAGTCCTAGTACAATTACGAGCAGCGCAGGACAATGTAGCAGCCCAGGAAAGTGAGAAAGCAAAGCTTCAGGTGAAGCTCCAGGAGGAAAAATCCCAGCTACAGAGGGAAAAGAAGCAGTTTCTCATAGAGTGGGCCATGGTAAAAGAAGCAGTGAGTAAATCATGTCACTCTGTGCCAGGCTTGGCACAAGAAGGGAAAGATCTGGTCGGATCTCGCTGAGAAACTCTAGCAGCTTCAAGCAAGGATAACATAATTGGAGGCCCAAACAGTATCGAGCACCTCGCAAGAGGTGCATGACCAGAGGGAGGAGACCGCTAAGAAAACAGTAGTAAGGATAAGATCCCTTGCCTTGGAATGCAAACAACTAAGTGATATAAGTGCACAGACATACGAATGCCTCGTCGAGGATCCAGAGCTAAGGAAATTGGAAGCGCAATTACAGGGGCACGGCAACAGGAATTTTTCATGCAGGCGTAGATGAAGCTTCTCACTGTGGTAGAAAGAATGAAGATATCCCAGGAGAAGCGTGTAGTACAGCAAAAGATCACTACCCTCCAGGGTAGGGTAATGGAAGTGACAGAGAAGCTACAACTTGTGCAGGATGAAGCCTGCAAGGTGTTCAAAGAGATTGATGGATAGGGTTTGCAATTGGATCAAGTGATTGCAGCCATAGAATAGCACCTAGAAGGGCCTGTTATAGAGTAGATGATCCAAGAGCTCGTTGAGAAAGAGGTTTAGGTGAAGTAGCAAGTTGAGGCAGCTCGAGTTAAGCTCGAGGCCTTTGAAGCAGCATTGTCTATACCTGAATGACTCGGGATGAGTCACAAGTGAGTGTTGGGGGCCTGTTGGCCCTCGGCCAAGTTTTAAGGAAACCTTGGTCATATTTGGCCCACTTTTGGAATTATACACACCGGTTGAAGAAGGAGCACCCAGGCAAACCTGAGATCACGGATCTCACCCATTTTTATGGGCTATGTGGACCCAGTAAAGGGTTCTCTATGGTTTTTGTAATGGGTTTATGGGATGTCGGCCCATGGGTTTTCCCATGTTTAGGCCTTATTGTAAGGGTTTGTAAAAGTATAAATAAAGAAGAATGTATGGTAGAAGTAGTAGTTTTTGGAGCTAAGTGAAAGTAGTTCGAGTGGCTTTGTGCAAGGGAATGTATGTGTGTTAAGTCTTTGTGCTTGATAGAAAGTTGGTTCTATGCCTTGACCTAGTTTTGGAAGGAAGATCTGGTGCTCAGAGCGCATATATCATGTCTGGTGCGAAGCTTGACTCTACGGTTTAGTGCACAGGAGTGAATGAATGTAAGATTCAGACGAATAATAAAGAGGCGAAGCAGTTGGTGGACATAGCCCCACACTAGGGTGAACCATGTATATCTAGTGTCTTATGGTTTTCTTTGTGCAAAGTTATCTCTTTTATTTTTTTCTTAGTGCTTAGATTAGAATGTGTAATGAATATGTATGTTTTTCTTAAATTCTTTGCTTATGTTAAAATGCTAGATCCGATTCACAGTGCTAAGTGTTAAGTGTTTGATGTGCATAATCTTTGTTCTTACTATGCTAGATCTATCCTTGGGTATGTTTTGTGATGTTAATAAGTTTAATGAACTATTGTATGTCACTTCCTAAGTGTTAACAGAATACCCTGCGAAGTGTTATTATCGTAGATCTGTGTCCCAGCCTGGTTACAGACACCCGTGTCCTATAACCCCCCCTACTTCTACCTCGAGTGAGACTTTTCATGCTTCGCAGGTGTTTCTGAAAGGGTCGGTAGTCGGGGTTTTGTTGGTGCGTTTTTAAGCGTTGAACCCTAGGTCTTCCCCTGTGTCAACAAAGGGGAAGAATAATCTCACATGTATTGGGATTTAGAATGTCTTTTGGCTGCATATTTCCAACGCATCTACTATTGTCTTCCCAATCGCATAGATTTTGCACCATTTAAAATCATGAGCAGATTTTGGGGGATTCCAAAGCTCATAAGTAGTCCACATTGATGGCAAAAAAAATTTGGGTTCCCTGGAGAGATCCCACATCGCATGGTAGTACTGGATTGATGGCAGGTGGCGTGATTCCAAACAGATTTGTAGGTCTGGTGGTCGATCACTTAAAGGATCGATGTTGATCCTTCAAGTCACTACAGTTGTGGATTCATTCTTTACTTTGGTGGTTGTAATGCCATAGCTATATCCTCCTGGTTCCAATGTGTTGGCCATTGATTGTTGTTGGCAGGAGTTTGAATGGAGGAAGTGTAAGGGGCCTCTGTCATTCCACAGCCCAAAGCTTCTCGAAGCTCCTGCTCACCGATGCCAAGATCATGGATTGAGCTCCGAAGGCATCTCTTCACATCTCATTACTCGACGTATCTTCACGATGCCAGCTACCTCTGTTGTAGCTCTATATTTGTTGGAGAGAATAGGTCTGTGGTTGTTGGTGCGCTCTTATGAAAACATGGTTCACAATACAAGTGATATGTGGTGATAGAGTTGGAGATATTGTTGGTATGGATCAGATCTATTTGGTTCCTATGCTAAGTTGTCTTGTGCAGCTCTGGTTGTTGCATGCATATCATCGTTTGGAAACTCTCACGATCTTACTGCCATGCGCTACCCCTTTCTCATTAGTCAATGGGTATCATTGGTTGCTTAATCACAACTATGTTTGCAACTAACATATTTGAGATCAAAGCCATGAAGGAAATTGAGCCTACATTGAAAAAGTAGCTTATTATCTCCACAGTATTGATGACTATTGGAATTGTGGTTGTAAGTTTCGTGCATTGCCTTCATCCTTCACAATTTCCAATTTTGGTGCCTAGAAAGTTGTAAAGAGATGGGAGCTTTTATTCTTTGTTTCTATTGCTTTGTGGGCTAGCCTTGTTATTGGTTTTATCACTGAAGTAATGTTTACATCCCTATTCAAGATGTTATTGATTCATGCAGGACTAGAGCAGCAACTAATGTTATATTTGGATTGGCTTTGGGTTACAAATCTGTTATTATTCCCATATTTGCAATTGCAGTAATCATTTTTGTCATTTGTAGTTTGGCTTCTACTGGTTATCGTCTTGGAGGTTCTTCCATGGCTCTGTTTGGTAGAGTAGGTGTTGGTTACCAAGTTGGGATGTGACTCGAGTTTGAAGACTCCAAAAGTATGGATATGGTGGAGTTGCGAAGAACTTCCTATCATTTTGGTAAAGTTTGATAACTAAAAATGAAGTTTTATTTTATTACTTTTGGATGGTATTTTGAGAACTAAAATCATTTTTTTTGCAAAGCCATATTGTGGCAAAGAAAAAGAAAAATCAACTTTTGCTCTGTCCAAGGACATGCCAAAGTAAATGAAGACATATACTTTCATTATACCACCCATAGTTTCCATATGATGGATCAAAGGCAATCAAGGGGCATTTGGAAATTTTGCCTATGCTTAGAGTTTGATATATGGCCTTTAAAAGAGTTGGAAATTTGAAGTGCACATATTTTTGCAGTGGGGGTTTTGCACCACTAGCGCACATATTACTGCACATTTTTGTAATGGGTAGATAGGACCATAGTATTGTTCCCATTTTGTGCACATGTTGGCACTTTAAAATTGATTTAATATCCATGGAAGGGCCATAGTTTGGCCATAGTGCATTTTTTTTTTGGCATCATATTTGGCATGAGAATTGCGTTTGAATTTTGATGTATTGGCCATGTAAAGGTCTTGATGTAAGCATAAAATCATCATGTAAAAAGGTTATGAAGCATTGTAATTGCTATTTAGTCACTCTTGAGTGAGGATAGTGAGAGGCATTATCTTGCGTCTTAAACCTTAAGTGGCTTCATTTTGTAATCGTTATATAAACAGTTGATTGAGGCAATTTGCCTAATCCATTTCGGTGATTCATTGTAAACTTGACCAAGGGTGTAGTTATAAACTCTTGGAAAGTAAGGTACGCCAAATATTTTGGTACATGTATCATATGCTACAGGTTGCAAGATTATGCATGTGGGCTTCGACATTTCAGCTCCGAAGAACAGAGGTAAAGGAGACAAGAGATGTGCCTTTCCAAAAATTTGCCTTGCAGTGGTTGCGAGTGGTGGCTTTGCATTCTGATTTTGAAGTACGTGTGTGAAGGAGTCTTGAAAGAATGCGCCTTTTGAGGACATTTGCATACAGATAAAGTTGATACTTTTGGATACCAAAAGTTTCTTTGTGGGGAGGCATGATCCGGATGGATTTTCCACACATGGAAAGACTTTACTGTGTTCACCAAGTTGATTGGCAGAGTGGTGAAGTTATTTGTTTTGAGTTTTATATTTCTCATGCATTTTATTAATGCTTTGTGAGGAAAGGGTCTCATGCATTCTTATGCTTTATGAGATGCTCATGCATATTAATTATGCTTTATGAGCTTTTGTAAAAACTCATACATTATCGATGTAAAATGATTAATACTTGTGAGGGAAATTAGACTCACGTATTTTTCATTAAATTATAATTTGGAAATTGGTTTTTATGTGAGAAACCACCTCACACCAATTTGCCATTTTTCTCACTATTAGTTTGAGAGAATCAAGGACATGGATGAAGAGTCTTTGGGTGGTTTTGAGACTTTTCCCTATATGTACTTGAAGATAGTTTGATATCCTACATTCATGGATCTTGTTTTTTCTCTTTTGTAATTAGATCCTATTATTGTGAATCTAGGAATTAAATGCTCTTTCTTAAGAGGGAATGAGGAAAAACTATATAATGCCTTATGTGAGCACTTTGTAAGGGGAGAGTAAGGAAGAGAGTAATGAAGATTGCATGAGTGGAGTTAGAAATCCATAGTGCTACTACTCCTAAGCTTTGAGAGACTTATTCATGTAAGGTATTATCCTTCTTGATGTATGGAGAGATATGAGTGTGAGTAGTCTTCTTGAATCTTCATTGAAGGAGAAGGTGTCGCTTATGTAATCACTTATAAGAAGGTCCCAGCATCTTTGAATAAGGAATGAAAGAAATATGTATTCCAATTGAAGCAGATCCGGAGACATAGCCCAGGAGGGGTGAACTTTGTTACCAACATCGGTTGTCTCTATATTGTCTTTTTTCTTATTCCATTTTGAGTTCATGTGTGAGATGTTTTATTGTTTAATAACGTATTTATTCATGGATTCATATGCCCTTTAATCCTTATGCAACTTCTTCATTAGAAAACGATTCTCGATTGAAAACTTGCGTAGAGTAGAGAACTCACATGTTTTGAGATCAGGTGCCCACATTTTATATGGCCTCTTACCTCATGGATGTGATTTTTTATACCAATGTTTTCATTGGTATAAAATTGAGTTGGAATATCTCATAGCCCATGGTGCATGTGCACTATTAGGTAATGTGGGAAAACAAGTACAATAAACATTATTCAATGATCTATGATCAATTCTTTGCTCCTCTTTATCAACTTATCTTTTGCAAATAATTCCCAAGGCTGACCAAAGAGGCCACGAAGCTCATTAGGTACATAGAGACTTGGTATTTGTGAGAAGAGTACACTTATGTGAGAATTTATGGTGTTACTATAAATCCTCATCTACTGCTAAGGTATGTGCCAAATAAAATAATTATGGGTGAGATAGCATATCAAAAAATATTGCAAGGTTTAAATGCTTCCTTACTCAAAGAAGAAAAAAAGAATATTTTCATTCCTTATAATTTTTGTTTAGGGCACTATCATTTAAAATATCCAAAGCAAGCCAAGCAAGAAGCCAGTTCTATGATGGAATACTGATTTTCCCAAGATTAGTTTAGAAAGCATGACCCACTTAGGCTCATGGCTAAACATTGTCAATTGATTTCCCTATTCTATCCATACACTCACGAGCAATGGAAAAATGAAATTCCATTTGAAAATTCCAGAGACTGGGAATATGTGCAAGCAAGACTAAAATCCCCAAACTTTGTTTCTTTCTACAAGAAGAATAAAAAATACAATTAGAAGAAGAAGAAAGAACGGAGAAAGAGAAGTTGATAGTTGAACAAAAGAAAAGACATGAAGAAGAGGATAAATAAAAGAAGGAGCAAGAGAAGCTCCAACAAGAAGCAAATCAGGAAGAAAAGGATAAATAAGGTATAGAGATTGAGACACAACAACAAACATAGACAACCCCCACACATCTACCATGGTAAAAAACATTAGGGGAAATTTGAGGTCTAAAATGGGCCTCCTAAGGAAAATAATATAATAATAGTTAAAATAATAAAACAAGAGTTATGAATTTTTAAAGGAAAAGAAAGAAAACTGCTTTTTTTAATATATTTTCGACTTATCTCATTATAAGTTTACTCAAATTTCAAGTGTAGGCACTCATTGGATGTAGAATTAAATTCTACATCCAACGAGTACCCACTCTACATACTTTTGATAGACCCACAGTTTAGAATAGTAGTGAGCACTTGCAAGTTTGGCTAGTAATAGTCGCAAGTAGCAATATTTTCTCATGACTATATAATGCTAAACCTGTGAGCATGGAAATCAATTTCAAATGAGGTTTGGAACTCATAAACAATTCACTAAAATTAAGAATGGAATGGATGACAAGACAAGGCATGAGATAAGGCCTACTTAGTCTATATGGCTCACAAATATGATGGTAGATGCTCTTGGAATCTACACTTGAAGTACCATGAGCGATTTGTTTTTTTGCCACAAAGTCACAATTGCATGGTAAAATGGTACAAATGAAATTGGTTTCACCTATTTTAAGCTATTTTTACTCATGTTTTGGGCATAAAAACCATTTTTGCACTCTTTGTTTTACAAATATTTCATATTTTAGTTATGTTATTGCTTCTTTAACCTTTGGGTAAGGTTTTCAACAATTTTTTAGGAATAATGGGAGAGACATTTGGTGTTTTATGCATCACCCTTCTCATCTTTTGAGGTAAAACTTTTGATCCATAGCATATAGTGATAAATCCTTACTTTGAATTTTTGCATCATCAACTTGATTATTCATTGTGATTAGGCCTTAGGTTCAAACTCGTATAGTTGTAGCATCAACCATTCCTATCTAATACAAGGATATAACTTGTTTGGTAGTTCCTACCCCTCATGAACTATTATATATATAAGAGGTTGTGCCATGGAAAAACAACAATCATAATGTTTACAAATTTTGGCTCAAATCTATATGAGTCCTCAGCTACTATCCTATTGTCAAAAATACTAAAGTCCCTCATATACATTCATGTAGTCAAGCTTCCATATACTTTAATATATTTCCCAAGCAAAAAAACACATTTTAAATACATAACTTAAAGGACCAATTCATTGTCAGGTGCCTCCTAGAATTCGACTTGGCTAGGATCATTGTCTTCAATTTCCAGTGGTTTTGTGTCCCGTCCTCCTTGTGCCTCTTCAAAATTTTATGTATGAGATATTCTTGGATTTTGGTTATTTGAGTTTGAATTGGATTGTTGCAGCATCACCGTTTCTCTTAATTGTTGACATTCTTGTTCCAGAGTGTCCATGCGTTGTAGGAGGGCCACCACTGTCTACTCAAGAGCACTAGTCCTCTGTCCTTCCAGCTTTAACATATCAATATGATGTAGGAGTGCAGTTATAATCTGTTCAATTCCACTAACCTTGCTTAAACATTTCTTGAAATGCACCTTGTTTCCGTCAACCATTTATTCATTTTTACGCAGAATGCACTTCATGTCACTCCAAGAGGCGTCCATAATGAGATGAGGAAAATCCCTCGAATTTTCATTTTTTATCCAACATATGTCCTAGAATTTGAATCCCAAATGGAGACAAGTAAAATAACACCACTTTCCAGCAGAGAACCCGGATGGAGTTTTGATTGCTGTAACAAATTTAAAGAAATAAAAACTTCTATGCAGATGTATTTTAGAAACATTTAAATCACCCTTCCCCAATCTTAAAGGGTTCTATGTTTTTAGGTTAATGGAAGCATCTCCAGGGATGAGGGGATCAATTTTATAACCCAACAACACAAAAAACAAATTACTTAAATCATAGGACAGGCCCCATATGGAAAAAAAAGAAGATCCAAAGTTCAGAAACCCAGATGAGCTCACTACAATCCCACTACCAGGGGTTCAAAGAAGGACAACTAGAAGAGATACCAATATTCTCCGAGAAGAAAAACTTGGCGATTAAGAGATGCCCAATACATATATTTTCATTGAAAAAGATGATAAACTGCTCTCCAACTAAAATACCCAACCATTGTCTGATGGAAATGAAAATCCCATAAGGAGAGTTGACAAGGAGGGTTTCAAGAGCCTATTGTAGCAGACAACAACCTCCCAAATTTTGCATGTGATATAGATAAAATTTGGGACCCTTCTTTCTTTTTCATTTTAAAAAGAAAAACTTTTAAAATTGTTTTAAAGTTGTCATGTTTTCGTTTGAGCATTATTTTCATCTTTTCTGTTATTGAAATTTTTTTTATATTGATCATGTTCCCAAGACCATTGAAGATGCATTTGGATTTTAATTTTGATATCTATGACATCTTTCCTCCTGGTTTGTTTTCATTTTATAAGTGTTTCGATCAAGGATTTTGATTACCAAGAAACTAAACGTTATTTTTATTTATTAATTGATCAAAATGTCCTTGATTACTTTGCTCATACACATCATTGACAAGTTTCTACTTAAGCTACAATATTTGGTAAGATACAAAATATTGATTATATTGTTATCTAAGTTTTCATAAGAGATTAGAAATTTCAAATTTCTATCAAATTATAATCATCTTCGTGAGATCCTAACTTAACCTTTCGAAATTATAATCAAGTTACTATCATAACTATAACAATCTCCATGATCCAAAGCAAATACTTGATATTTTTTTGTGAATTATCATGTGTTACCTTGTCATCATAAATACAAATGATCTTAATTGATGATTAAATCTAGGGTCTTTTCGAACTTCATACAAACAGGTGACATTTCCTCAGCTATAATCACTCCTCTCCACGTATTGTACTTTTTTGTCTCATCTTATTTGTGAATTAACGCATCACTTCAAGTCATGAAAAAGTCTGTATACGATGTATTTACTTGATTTGGGATGTTTTCCCAAGTATTGAGGATTTTTCGCATACTTGTGAGTGAAATTTTATTATGTTTCCCTGGGAATTTTCCCGAGATGTAGCAGACTTTTAGCATGGGTATGATATCTAGAATTGATCCTGGTAATGAATTAATTCAATCTAATGAGAAAATTCTCCAATTTTTCAAAAGGTTGGTTGGTTAGATTTCCTACGAATGTTAAATGGATATAATCTACATGTTACCAGAGTCTTTTCTTTGAGTTTCGATGGTCAGTCTCCCAAGATATAATATTTTGAATTAAAATTGAATGAGGATATGATTTCAAAGGCCACTAATTTGCCATTAAAATGAGAATGTTGGTCCAAGACCAAAAGGGTAAAAGATATCCTCCAGCCTGAAATATTAATCTCATCCAAATGCAAATACAATTATAAAGGTATGCCTCTCTCCCTTGTCAAGAAGAAATGGCATTTTATATTAGGTATAATCAAGAGTTATATAACATGTGAAGGTTCTTATAGTCTCTACTTTATATATGATTTTCGACTATTGATGGTTTTCATGGGCTACAAATTTAATATTCCATTTTTATTACTCAAAAGTCTTTCGAAAATGGCTCATTTTTATCAAAGAGATCATATCGTTTTGAAAGAAAAAAAATTCATCGTGGTTTAATCAGGGTTTTAGTTGAGTTTCAGTTGAAGAAAAATAATGATTCTTGGGAAGAATTTGTTAAAAGAAATCATTTTCTAGAATACTCACAGTCGAGTTTGCAGACTCATGATCCTGAATTAAGCTTTGAGAATTCTAATCATGTAGATTATTATGGTCCTTCTCACCCATAGATTTCAGACACCCAGCCGAATACAACAAGGGTTACACGCAGTCAAGCAATGAGGGAAAATTCTAAACCATAATCGATATCTTTTGAAGAAATCGAACAAGATCCATTTGAAGCATCAAATCAGGTTGTAGCTTCCTCTCTCACATCTAAATGTCAAAAATAAGTAAAGAACCATGTTCTTAATAAAATGAATGTTTCCAAAGAATCAAATGATTTTAAGAATAAACAATAAGGAAGAAAGTTCTCTAGGTTCCTCATAAACAAAACTAGAAAAATCACCAATGCCATCTCTCCTATTCAGATAGAAGATGAAGATTTAGGAAAAACCCAAGAGTTTTCTTCTGAAAAGATTGATTCCTCGCATACAGCAAAAGAACCATTAGAAAAAGGCATTGAAAATCCCATAGAAGGAAAACCCAAAATTGACCCAGGACTGGAAGCTTCCTTTTGGAAAGAAAAATATTTTTCTTTGGTCCCTGTTTTACAAGCAAACATAGTCGACTTGGAGTTGGAAAACCAGTTACTCAGAACATAAAATAAATCATTGGTTGGACATCAAAGGAGGAAAGCTTCAGTTTCCAAGTGTGATAATAAAGAAGATTCGGTTACAATTAACTCTCCAGGGGTTAATATTTTTGTAAAATCGGAATTTAAATGTTCCACCTCATAATGCTTAATATCTAGTTTTCATTTTACCAATATGAATTTACTATTTTGTTTATTTTGTTTTTATTTTGTTTTTAGAAAGAGTAGTTGCATAATTTAAAATTATGTGGCCACTCTAATTTTGGTTTTGTGTTTTATTAATATTTGTATTTTTATTTTACAAGTATGAATGAACTAGACAAATATTGGGACATGGAATATCATAATTCCAGACATAATTTCAAGAAAAGAATTGTTTGTTATTTAAAGAGAACTTATTGTTTTTTTATGTAGTTTTGGTTTGGGAATTAAAACATTTTGATAATTTCGCATTCCTAATTTTGAAGAGGGTAACTACTTTTAGTTGTAGAATGTAGTTACATTTTTTATAAGACTCTTTTCATATAAAACAAAGAGAAACAATGATAGAAAGGGTTTGGTTTTTGGGAAAAGAATCAAACTTGTGCACTATTGTAGAAGTTTTCTCTTTGAAACTTATACTGGATCATTTTGGCTTTAAATATTAATACAAGCATCAGTATTCAGCACTATTACTAGTAGTTGAATGTTTATTTTTCATATCAAAGTCGTATTTGAATGATGTGTTACAGGAATTACTATTGATTCAATTAGTTACTATTAATTGATTGGATTTATTTACTTATTTTTGTACACATTAGTTCATTATTAAAATGTATATGAATTTTGTTCTGGTTAAAAATATGTGTTAACTATTTGAACAGATTTTTAAATTCATGTGTAGTTGGTAAATTCAAGCTTTTATTCAGAAGATCTATATATTTTATATATTTCTTATTATGTTTAATTCATATGCAAAGAGGATCATACCCAGGTGTTATTTTAAACTTGTATGTTAGATTAAATTCTCCTTAGATTTTATTTCATTTCAAATAACTTTGTTAAAGAAAAAATCAAAATCTCCTTTCATAGGAGTAATTCTCACATTGATTATAATTAGTTTTTTTCATTTTATAAGTTTGTATATTACTTATATTTTAATTTTGATAGAAACATTGTATATAAAATATTATTAAAGGCAGCTAGCAAGTGTATATATTTCTATTAGATTTTTTTTTAATTTAGGATAGTTAAAGGTAATTGGACCTAAACCAATTGGAATCATCATTTACAATGGATAAGGGTCTAATCAATACGCTAACCAGGCAATTTCCTAAATGTTGAATATGTTCATATTTGGCCATCAAAATTCTTGCGCTAGAACGAGGGCCATATGATAATGAATGGATAAAACAACAAACAAAGCTAAAGACCATTAAAGTAGATCAACTTCGCCCTCAATATATTTTGCAGATGCATAGTCATAATCTTTGATTCGAAGAACTATAAGTGATATTTCTTCCAGTTTTCTTAGTTCACCATAATTCCAACAAATAAGACAGTGAATAGAAGATCTAAGAAATCAAGGAGAAACTTCTAAAGGGTCTTCTGATTCTATATTTTTTGTTATCCAAGAAGTAGGTTTACTTACTAGAGAATAGAGACAGAGATTAGGTATTGAATCTATTCATTTTCAAGTCCCCTCCCAAAGTAGAAAACCAATTGTTACAACTACTCCTCCTTCGCATACACATTTGCATATGTCTCCTCCTCCATCTCCTCCTCATCGACCAAATATTATGGTTGGAGTACCAAGAACACCATGGAGAACTTTGGGAGCAGTTAATGTTCCTGGAAATCAACATGACCTACCTAAAAATCTAGATAAATGGTTACCAAAATTTAATCTAGAATCAAAAGAAGCTCCTGATGACCATATCAATAAATTTATGTTAGCTTTCAATCTTAGAGGAGTTGAACATGGAGACATTGTATGTATACTTTTTCCATATACTTTTGAAGGAGAATTCTCTACTTGGTATTTATCATTACAGGATAATTCTATTACAGATTGGAATACATTCGAAGATTTATTCATTAAGAAATTCGGTGATGATAAATCTTCATCCACTTTGTTGGTAGAATTATCTAAAATCAATATGGGTCCTAAAGAAAAAAATTAAATATTTTAATCAAAGATTCCTTAAACTTCTTAACAAATGCATGAGACATCTAAACCTAGTTTAGACATTCAAATTGACTTTTATTCCTCCACTTTACTAGTTTCCGTTGCCATGTTTGTTAAACGTGAAAATAAGAATACCTTTACTGAAGCAATGCAGGAAGCTTTGGAAGTAGAGAAGGAAATATCTAGCATTGAAAGTAAATATCCAATTGAAGATTCAAGATCTTCCCAAACAACTAAGAAATTGATTATCAAAGAAGAAAAGAAAGATAAAGATGCTTTTGGTATGGACAATTTACAGAAAGTCGTGAAAACATTAGCAAATGAAATAGTCGATGTTAAAGGAAAACTAGTTGAAGTTTCTAGTAAACCATTCAGACCTTTTTTCAAGAAGAATCCATAGATTCCACCTAGTGGGAAAACTTCAGAAGGAGTTAATTTCAATGAATAAGAAGGGGAGGATGAAGAGGAGGTTCAAGATACAAATTTTTTTGGGGATATTAATGGAATATTTGATGAAGATGATACAAAATAATATCTTGTTGTTCAAACCCGAAGTAAAAGTGTACCTTCAACTTATGTATCTTCTCCACTAGCAAATACTTCAAATACATAGCCTATAGAAAATAGGTTAGCTTCAAAAACCTTAGTTGTTTCTGAGAAAATCGATTATGGAATTTTAGAAGATATGAAGAAGACTAGGGCAAACATTTCCCTTTATGAACTAAGTAAATTGAAATCTCAAAAGAACAGTTTATTAAGGGATTTAGGAGTTTCTGACAAGACTATTCCATCATCTTCTACAGCAAAAAATAAAGATAGAATTTCAACTATACGAACCTTATCTTATGGTGAAAAATTTGATCCATTTATGATAGGTGATAGATCAAATTATCATACTTCTCCTTTCCTTCTTACTTTCAAAATTTTTAATAAAAATGTACATAATTTCTTAGTTGATTTTGGTGCATCCTCAAATATAATGCCTCGTTTAGTTTGCCTTAAAATCAATGCACAGCCACAAAAATCAGCTACTCAAATTCTACAATTAGATAGAACAAAAGTAAAAGTCTTGGGAGAATTGAAGGATGTACTCATTAGATTATCATCTAATCATTAAGTTTTTCAAATCATAGATATTAACGTTGTTGATATTCCTAATTCTTATGCATTGATTTTAAGTCGAGATTGGTCTAAATTAATTAATGGATACTTCTCAATTGATTGGTCTCATCTCTGGCTTCCATGTAATGGGAAACCCAACCAAATTCGTATTAATGGGGAAAAACATATGAAGCATCATGTGATTGATTTAGATGGAGAGAATGAACCTATGGCTTTTGCTAATAGTATTGTGGGAATTATTCTACTGATTCTTTTTTCGAAAATTTTAATGCTCAAATTTCTCCTTTTCAACTCACGGATAAAAACTTAGAGATTGAAAATTTTTCTCAAACTGATTTTTCCCATTGTATTAATTTTGTAGATAATTCTGTAAACAGTTCTGTAAGTTATCCATTTTGGAAATTATATTTTGATGGATCGAAATCTAATGATGGAGTTATTGCAGGTTGTATTTTAATCAGTCATGATGGTGAAAAAACTATGTTAACCTCCAGACTAGAATTTCAGTGCACTAACAACATTATTGAATATGAAGCGTTAATACATGGTCTTAAAAAAGTTATCAGCATGAATGTACAGGACATCTTGGTCTTCGGTGATTCAAAAATCGTCATTAAATAGGTAAAAAATAAAATTCATTGTGTTTCTAATGATTTGAGAAATTATCAACAATTAGTTCAAGATCTCATTTGCAAATTTTTTTCATTTAATATTACTTCTATGTCTAGAATGCAAAATGCTAGTGCAGATCTATTGGCAAATGTAGGTTCTAAACTTATTCCTCCTGAAGATTTCACCCCTGATAGATTCTTTTTTGAACTTGTTTTTAGACCTTTTGTTCACGATAACATAACCAATTGGCGTGTATTTAATGATGATGCTGATATAATCAATTTCCTCTCTTCAGAGGAAACATATGAAAATGATATCATTGGTGAAGAATCACATGATCATGAGGTAAACAAATCGTGTTCTAATGATAAAATCAAATCTAAAAATATCATTCTTAAATCTGTTGTAAAATTGGAAGATTTTTATGATCTTAAAGATAGATTTAAGAAACCCACAAATTGTAAAACAAATAGTCCTACAATGAATGTTGAACTTGCTAATCTGGGTACAGAACAAAATCCTCAAAATGTCAATCTCGGATTAGGATGTTCTCCTTTTGAAAGGACAGCTTTCATAAAACTTCATAATCAATATAAGGACATTTTTGCATGGTCATATGATGACCCGAAAACTTTCGATACATCCATAATTCAACATACCATACCTATGATTTCGGAAGAAAAAACTAGTACAACAAAAAAGTTGAGGAAAATTCATCCAAATCTTGAAACCCAAATTAAAAATGAATTGAATAAATTGCTAAAAGAAAAAACCATCTTTCCAGTGAGACATTCCAAATGGGTATCTAATCTTTTTCCCATAAGAAAAAAGACTGGAGACATTTGAATCTGTATTGATATCAGAAACTTAAATAGAGCTTCTGAAAAAAGATAACTTTCAATTACCTCCTATGGAATAGATCCTTCAAGCAGTCTTGGGTTCTGAAATGATATCATTAATTTTAGATGGATTTTTCGGATATAATCAAATCTTAGTACACCCAAATGATAGAATCAAAAATACATTTAGAACTAAATGGGGTACTTATGCTTATCAAAAAAATCCTTTTGGTTTAATCAATGCAGGGGCAACTTTTCAGCGAGCTATGGATATTTCTTTTCAAGGTTTAATCAATAAATATATTGTTGTTTATCTGGATGTTATAAAGATTTATTCCAAGAATCGTTCATATCATATTTCTCATCTTAAACAAATTTTTGAACGATGTCGTAGGTATGGAATTTCTTTAAATCCTAAAAAATCATTTTTTTGCTCTTCAAGAAGGTAAACTTTTGGGACTTATAGTTTCCAAAGAGTGTATTTCAATTGATCCTTTTACAGTTAAAAACATATCTGAAATCCCTTTTCCTCATAATAAAAAATCTATGCAGTCTTTTCTTGGACAAATTAATTTCATCAAGCGCTTTATCCCTGATTTCACACAAATAGTCTTACCCATGCAAAATATGATCAGAAAAGACACAATTTTCAAGTGGAATACAATCGAAAAAGAATCTTTCAATTCCATAAAACAAGCAATCATTCAAGCTCCCTCTTTACTCTCTCCTAATTATAATAAAGAATATGTTATTTATATGTTTGCTTCTAAATGATCCTACGCATCCACGTTGTCGCAAAAAAATGATCAAAATATAGAGGTGCCAATTGCTTTTGAAAGCTCGGCATTACAAGGAGAAGAATTAAATTATACTGATGTTGAAAAATAGGCTTATGTAGTTTTCAAATCCATTAAACATTTCAGACCTTTCCTCATCAAGTCTCACACCAAAGTAATAGTTCCACATCCCGCAGTTATAAGCTTGCTTATTCAAAAAGATTTGGGAGAAAAGACAGAAAATTAGGTAACTGCATTACAAGAATATGATTTAGAAATAAAACCTGAAAAAATTGTACAAGGTCAAGGTTTATGTAAGTTATTAACTGAAACCATTGATATTACATCTGAAAATGCAGATAATGTAAAGGACACTGAGAATTTACAACAAGTATGTGTTATTCTCGATATCCTTGATTCACAATATTCAGATTTAATTTATTATCTAACTCATGGCACTGCACCTTTTCATTTGGATATTAAGAAGAAATGTGCTTGAATAGTGAAAGCTAGAAAATATCATCTCATCAATGGTGTTGTTTTAAAAAAGAATTATGATTCAATATTACTTAGATGTTTAGAAAAACAAGAAGTTGATAAAGTTTTATTTGACTTACATGATAGACCTGTAGGTGGTCATTTCGGGGGTGATTCAACTACTCACAAGATATTATGTGCAGGATATTATTGGTCGACCTTGCTCAAAGAGTCTCATGCATATGTTCGAAAATGTAAAATCTGTCAAACTTTGGCCAGTCAAGATAAGAAACCAGCATTACCTTTGCAACCTGTGATCATTGAACAACCATTTGAGCAATGGGGACTTGATATCATCGGTGAAATTATCCCTAATTCTTCCAAGAAGCATAAGTATATTCTTACTACCACTGATTATTTTACAAAATGGGTGGAAGCCATTCCCTTAAAATCAGTTACAACTGATAAGGTAATCTCTTTCTTAGATAAGTTTATTATTACAAGATTTGGTCTCCCAAGCACATTAGTTTTTGATAATGCAAGTTATTTTTCTACTTTGTCATTGATGGAATATGCACTTCATAATGGTATTAAATTAAAACATTCTGCTAATTATTATCCTTAGGGTAATGGTTTAGCAGAATCCACAAACAAAAATCTCTTGAAAATTATCAAGAAAACTATCACCAATAATCACAAAAATTGGCATAAAGCATTAATTTGTTCATTATGGGCAGATCGAATTATTTATAAAGCATCATTGGGTACTTCTCCTTACATTTTAGTTTATGGGAAGGAGGTTATTCTCCCACCAAACATTTCCATACCATCCTTAGCTTTAGTGAGTCTATTGAAGAACAACCTTGTTCTAGTATACAACATCGCACAAATCAGATTTTAAAATTAGAGGAAGCGAGGGATAAAGCTCAAAATACTTTTGCAAATCATCAAATGATCATTAAAAATGGTTTGACAATAGATATGTAAGTGACAAAAATTTCAAAGTTGGTGATTTAGTCCTGAAATGGGATAAATCCCATGAGGAAAAAGGTAAACACACGAATTTTCAAAAGTTGTGGCTAGGTCCTTTTTAGGTTGCTAAAAAAAATGGCCCATCTACCTTTATTCTAAAAACCCTCGAAGGTATAGAAGAATTTCTTCCTGCAAATGGGTTAGTTCTAAAAAAAAATTTTTCTTAAAGACACTTCAATTATTGTATATAGTTGTAAATATTTTTTTGGTATTTTGGTTTGAATTCATTTCTTTTGAAATTTTTAGTTTTATTTCTTTCCTTTCATACTACTTTTATGTTTTGATTTTTTATTTTTGATATGATATAACAATTGGGTACAAGTGTTTATCAATTGTCTTTGAAATCCATTTTATTACAGAGAAAGATTAATTTAGATTATTTGAAATGGGAAAATTCCTAAAAAATTCAAAAGATAAATTTTATGACTAATTTATCTTTTCCAAGAAATACAACCCAGGAAACTACTCTATAACGAAGTCTATTTGGAGTAAAATTTTCCCCTAAAAAATAAATAATTAGCTGGGAAATAGCATATCATAAGACAAAAAGTTTAGTTTTATTTCATGCACATAGATATATAT
This sequence comes from Picea engelmannii, assembly GCA_009831015.1. Lineage (NCBI taxonomy): Eukaryota > Viridiplantae > Streptophyta > Pinopsida > Pinales > Pinaceae > Picea > Picea engelmannii. Next base: position 128,285 of record ML814573.1, on the reverse strand, counting down.
AAGTAACTCTCTATATCACCCCTCCTCTGATTTCATCATTGCTCAATTGAAATCACTAATTTATTTACTAAAGACGAAAATTGAAACAATAATAAAAAAAAAAAAGAGCAAAGAGGATGTTGGAAGTATATGCTAACCCACTAGGGTACTGAACAGGCCTGCTCATAGCAAGTCAAGGCTTATATGATATCAAGGCAACTTTGTCGAGGTACTGAACAGGTCTGCTGGCAGTGAAGCAATATCAAATATAGTGAGTCAAAATTTTCAATTCTAACATGATAAATAGACTTCACTTATTAGTCCAATCAAAAGCTTCCTTTCCCAGCTATAAAATTAATAAACATCATTTTTCCCCTCCGATGAGATGGAGTGAAAGAGTATTAGTATTGTTATGTTTCTTTATTCTTTACAAACTAGTCATAAAAATAATTTATCTACATTCAATAAATGTTCCTTATTTCTTATGACCTAATATATTTTTCTTTGACTCATATATAGAGATAATTGTTTTCGGCAGTGTGTCACCATTTGTTGTAGCAGACAACAACCTCCCAAATTTTGCATGTGATATAAATAAAATTTGGGACCCTTCTTTCTTTTTCATTTTAAAAAGAAAAACTTTTAAATTTTTTTGAAAGTTTTCATGTTTTTGTTTGAGCATTATTTTAAGTTTTTTTGTTATTGAAAATTTTGTTATATTGATCATGCTCTCAATTCCGCTGAAGTTGCATTTGGATTTTAATTTTGATATCTATGACATCTTTCCTCATGGTTTGTTTTCATTTTATAAGTGTTTTGATCAGGGATTTTGATTTCCAA
>ML814573.1:91796-120870 GCA_009831015.1 Picea engelmannii | reverse complement strand
ATGGTTTTCTTTGTGCAAAGTTATCTCTTTTATTTTTTTCTTAGTGCTTAGATTAGAATGTGTAATGAATATGTATGTTTTTCTTAAATTCTTTGCTTATGTTAAAATGCTAGATCCGATTCACAGTGCTAAGTGTTAAGTGTTTGATGTGCATAATCTTTGTTCTTACTATGCTAGATCTATCCTTGGGTATGTTTTGTGATGTTAATAAGTTTAATGAACTATTGTATGTCACTTCCTAAGTGTTAACAGAATACCCTGCGAAGTGTTATTATCGTAGATCTGTGTCCCAGCCTGGTTACAGACACCCGTGTCCTATAACCCCCCCTACTTCTACCTCGAGTGAGACTTTTCATGCTTCGCAGGTGTTTCTGAAAGGGTCGGTAGTCGGGGTTTTGTTGGTGCGTTTTTAAGCGTTGAACCCTAGGTCTTCCCCTGTGTCAACAAAGGGGAAGAATAATCTCACATGTATTGGGATTTAGAATGTCTTTTGGCTGCATATTTCCAACGCATCTACTATTGTCTTCCCAATCGCATAGATTTTGCACCATTTAAAATCATGAGCAGATTTTGGGGGATTCCAAAGCTCATAAGTAGTCCACATTGATGGCAAAAAAAATTTGGGTTCCCTGGAGAGATCCCACATCGCATGGTAGTACTGGATTGATGGCAGGTGGCGTGATTCCAAACAGATTTGTAGGTCTGGTGGTCGATCACTTAAAGGATCGATGTTGATCCTTCAAGTCACTACAGTTGTGGATTCATTCTTTACTTTGGTGGTTGTAATGCCATAGCTATATCCTCCTGGTTCCAATGTGTTGGCCATTGATTGTTGTTGGCAGGAGTTTGAATGGAGGAAGTGTAAGGGGCCTCTGTCATTCCACAGCCCAAAGCTTCTCGAAGCTCCTGCTCACCGATGCCAAGATCATGGATTGAGCTCCGAAGGCATCTCTTCACATCTCATTACTCGACGTATCTTCACGATGCCAGCTACCTCTGTTGTAGCTCTATATTTGTTGGAGAGAATAGGTCTGTGGTTGTTGGTGCGCTCTTATGAAAACATGGTTCACAATACAAGTGATATGTGGTGATAGAGTTGGAGATATTGTTGGTATGGATCAGATCTATTTGGTTCCTATGCTAAGTTGTCTTGTGCAGCTCTGGTTGTTGCATGCATATCATCGTTTGGAAACTCTCACGATCTTACTGCCATGCGCTACCCCTTTCTCATTAGTCAATGGGTATCATTGGTTGCTTAATCACAACTATGTTTGCAACTAACATATTTGAGATCAAAGCCATGAAGGAAATTGAGCCTACATTGAAAAAGTAGCTTATTATCTCCACAGTATTGATGACTATTGGAATTGTGGTTGTAAGTTTCGTGCATTGCCTTCATCCTTCACAATTTCCAATTTTGGTGCCTAGAAAGTTGTAAAGAGATGGGAGCTTTTATTCTTTGTTTCTATTGCTTTGTGGGCTAGCCTTGTTATTGGTTTTATCACTGAAGTAATGTTTACATCCCTATTCAAGATGTTATTGATTCATGCAGGACTAGAGCAGCAACTAATGTTATATTTGGATTGGCTTTGGGTTACAAATCTGTTATTATTCCCATATTTGCAATTGCAGTAATCATTTTTGTCATTTGTAGTTTGGCTTCTACTGGTTATCGTCTTGGAGGTTCTTCCATGGCTCTGTTTGGTAGAGTAGGTGTTGGTTACCAAGTTGGGATGTGACTCGAGTTTGAAGACTCCAAAAGTATGGATATGGTGGAGTTGCGAAGAACTTCCTATCATTTTGGTAAAGTTTGATAACTAAAAATGAAGTTTTATTTTATTACTTTTGGATGGTATTTTGAGAACTAAAATCATTTTTTTTGCAAAGCCATATTGTGGCAAAGAAAAAGAAAAATCAACTTTTGCTCTGTCCAAGGACATGCCAAAGTAAATGAAGACATATACTTTCATTATACCACCCATAGTTTCCATATGATGGATCAAAGGCAATCAAGGGGCATTTGGAAATTTTGCCTATGCTTAGAGTTTGATATATGGCCTTTAAAAGAGTTGGAAATTTGAAGTGCACATATTTTTGCAGTGGGGGTTTTGCACCACTAGCGCACATATTACTGCACATTTTTGTAATGGGTAGATAGGACCATAGTATTGTTCCCATTTTGTGCACATGTTGGCACTTTAAAATTGATTTAATATCCATGGAAGGGCCATAGTTTGGCCATAGTGCATTTTTTTTTTGGCATCATATTTGGCATGAGAATTGCGTTTGAATTTTGATGTATTGGCCATGTAAAGGTCTTGATGTAAGCATAAAATCATCATGTAAAAAGGTTATGAAGCATTGTAATTGCTATTTAGTCACTCTTGAGTGAGGATAGTGAGAGGCATTATCTTGCGTCTTAAACCTTAAGTGGCTTCATTTTGTAATCGTTATATAAACAGTTGATTGAGGCAATTTGCCTAATCCATTTCGGTGATTCATTGTAAACTTGACCAAGGGTGTAGTTATAAACTCTTGGAAAGTAAGGTACGCCAAATATTTTGGTACATGTATCATATGCTACAGGTTGCAAGATTATGCATGTGGGCTTCGACATTTCAGCTCCGAAGAACAGAGGTAAAGGAGACAAGAGATGTGCCTTTCCAAAAATTTGCCTTGCAGTGGTTGCGAGTGGTGGCTTTGCATTCTGATTTTGAAGTACGTGTGTGAAGGAGTCTTGAAAGAATGCGCCTTTTGAGGACATTTGCATACAGATAAAGTTGATACTTTTGGATACCAAAAGTTTCTTTGTGGGGAGGCATGATCCGGATGGATTTTCCACACATGGAAAGACTTTACTGTGTTCACCAAGTTGATTGGCAGAGTGGTGAAGTTATTTGTTTTGAGTTTTATATTTCTCATGCATTTTATTAATGCTTTGTGAGGAAAGGGTCTCATGCATTCTTATGCTTTATGAGATGCTCATGCATATTAATTATGCTTTATGAGCTTTTGTAAAAACTCATACATTATCGATGTAAAATGATTAATACTTGTGAGGGAAATTAGACTCACGTATTTTTCATTAAATTATAATTTGGAAATTGGTTTTTATGTGAGAAACCACCTCACACCAATTTGCCATTTTTCTCACTATTAGTTTGAGAGAATCAAGGACATGGATGAAGAGTCTTTGGGTGGTTTTGAGACTTTTCCCTATATGTACTTGAAGATAGTTTGATATCCTACATTCATGGATCTTGTTTTTTCTCTTTTGTAATTAGATCCTATTATTGTGAATCTAGGAATTAAATGCTCTTTCTTAAGAGGGAATGAGGAAAAACTATATAATGCCTTATGTGAGCACTTTGTAAGGGGAGAGTAAGGAAGAGAGTAATGAAGATTGCATGAGTGGAGTTAGAAATCCATAGTGCTACTACTCCTAAGCTTTGAGAGACTTATTCATGTAAGGTATTATCCTTCTTGATGTATGGAGAGATATGAGTGTGAGTAGTCTTCTTGAATCTTCATTGAAGGAGAAGGTGTCGCTTATGTAATCACTTATAAGAAGGTCCCAGCATCTTTGAATAAGGAATGAAAGAAATATGTATTCCAATTGAAGCAGATCCGGAGACATAGCCCAGGAGGGGTGAACTTTGTTACCAACATCGGTTGTCTCTATATTGTCTTTTTTCTTATTCCATTTTGAGTTCATGTGTGAGATGTTTTATTGTTTAATAACGTATTTATTCATGGATTCATATGCCCTTTAATCCTTATGCAACTTCTTCATTAGAAAACGATTCTCGATTGAAAACTTGCGTAGAGTAGAGAACTCACATGTTTTGAGATCAGGTGCCCACATTTTATATGGCCTCTTACCTCATGGATGTGATTTTTTATACCAATGTTTTCATTGGTATAAAATTGAGTTGGAATATCTCATAGCCCATGGTGCATGTGCACTATTAGGTAATGTGGGAAAACAAGTACAATAAACATTATTCAATGATCTATGATCAATTCTTTGCTCCTCTTTATCAACTTATCTTTTGCAAATAATTCCCAAGGCTGACCAAAGAGGCCACGAAGCTCATTAGGTACATAGAGACTTGGTATTTGTGAGAAGAGTACACTTATGTGAGAATTTATGGTGTTACTATAAATCCTCATCTACTGCTAAGGTATGTGCCAAATAAAATAATTATGGGTGAGATAGCATATCAAAAAATATTGCAAGGTTTAAATGCTTCCTTACTCAAAGAAGAAAAAAAGAATATTTTCATTCCTTATAATTTTTGTTTAGGGCACTATCATTTAAAATATCCAAAGCAAGCCAAGCAAGAAGCCAGTTCTATGATGGAATACTGATTTTCCCAAGATTAGTTTAGAAAGCATGACCCACTTAGGCTCATGGCTAAACATTGTCAATTGATTTCCCTATTCTATCCATACACTCACGAGCAATGGAAAAATGAAATTCCATTTGAAAATTCCAGAGACTGGGAATATGTGCAAGCAAGACTAAAATCCCCAAACTTTGTTTCTTTCTACAAGAAGAATAAAAAATACAATTAGAAGAAGAAGAAAGAACGGAGAAAGAGAAGTTGATAGTTGAACAAAAGAAAAGACATGAAGAAGAGGATAAATAAAAGAAGGAGCAAGAGAAGCTCCAACAAGAAGCAAATCAGGAAGAAAAGGATAAATAAGGTATAGAGATTGAGACACAACAACAAACATAGACAACCCCCACACATCTACCATGGTAAAAAACATTAGGGGAAATTTGAGGTCTAAAATGGGCCTCCTAAGGAAAATAATATAATAATAGTTAAAATAATAAAACAAGAGTTATGAATTTTTAAAGGAAAAGAAAGAAAACTGCTTTTTTTAATATATTTTCGACTTATCTCATTATAAGTTTACTCAAATTTCAAGTGTAGGCACTCATTGGATGTAGAATTAAATTCTACATCCAACGAGTACCCACTCTACATACTTTTGATAGACCCACAGTTTAGAATAGTAGTGAGCACTTGCAAGTTTGGCTAGTAATAGTCGCAAGTAGCAATATTTTCTCATGACTATATAATGCTAAACCTGTGAGCATGGAAATCAATTTCAAATGAGGTTTGGAACTCATAAACAATTCACTAAAATTAAGAATGGAATGGATGACAAGACAAGGCATGAGATAAGGCCTACTTAGTCTATATGGCTCACAAATATGATGGTAGATGCTCTTGGAATCTACACTTGAAGTACCATGAGCGATTTGTTTTTTTGCCACAAAGTCACAATTGCATGGTAAAATGGTACAAATGAAATTGGTTTCACCTATTTTAAGCTATTTTTACTCATGTTTTGGGCATAAAAACCATTTTTGCACTCTTTGTTTTACAAATATTTCATATTTTAGTTATGTTATTGCTTCTTTAACCTTTGGGTAAGGTTTTCAACAATTTTTTAGGAATAATGGGAGAGACATTTGGTGTTTTATGCATCACCCTTCTCATCTTTTGAGGTAAAACTTTTGATCCATAGCATATAGTGATAAATCCTTACTTTGAATTTTTGCATCATCAACTTGATTATTCATTGTGATTAGGCCTTAGGTTCAAACTCGTATAGTTGTAGCATCAACCATTCCTATCTAATACAAGGATATAACTTGTTTGGTAGTTCCTACCCCTCATGAACTATTATATATATAAGAGGTTGTGCCATGGAAAAACAACAATCATAATGTTTACAAATTTTGGCTCAAATCTATATGAGTCCTCAGCTACTATCCTATTGTCAAAAATACTAAAGTCCCTCATATACATTCATGTAGTCAAGCTTCCATATACTTTAATATATTTCCCAAGCAAAAAAACACATTTTAAATACATAACTTAAAGGACCAATTCATTGTCAGGTGCCTCCTAGAATTCGACTTGGCTAGGATCATTGTCTTCAATTTCCAGTGGTTTTGTGTCCCGTCCTCCTTGTGCCTCTTCAAAATTTTATGTATGAGATATTCTTGGATTTTGGTTATTTGAGTTTGAATTGGATTGTTGCAGCATCACCGTTTCTCTTAATTGTTGACATTCTTGTTCCAGAGTGTCCATGCGTTGTAGGAGGGCCACCACTGTCTACTCAAGAGCACTAGTCCTCTGTCCTTCCAGCTTTAACATATCAATATGATGTAGGAGTGCAGTTATAATCTGTTCAATTCCACTAACCTTGCTTAAACATTTCTTGAAATGCACCTTGTTTCCGTCAACCATTTATTCATTTTTACGCAGAATGCACTTCATGTCACTCCAAGAGGCGTCCATAATGAGATGAGGAAAATCCCTCGAATTTTCATTTTTTATCCAACATATGTCCTAGAATTTGAATCCCAAATGGAGACAAGTAAAATAACACCACTTTCCAGCAGAGAACCCGGATGGAGTTTTGATTGCTGTAACAAATTTAAAGAAATAAAAACTTCTATGCAGATGTATTTTAGAAACATTTAAATCACCCTTCCCCAATCTTAAAGGGTTCTATGTTTTTAGGTTAATGGAAGCATCTCCAGGGATGAGGGGATCAATTTTATAACCCAACAACACAAAAAACAAATTACTTAAATCATAGGACAGGCCCCATATGGAAAAAAAAGAAGATCCAAAGTTCAGAAACCCAGATGAGCTCACTACAATCCCACTACCAGGGGTTCAAAGAAGGACAACTAGAAGAGATACCAATATTCTCCGAGAAGAAAAACTTGGCGATTAAGAGATGCCCAATACATATATTTTCATTGAAAAAGATGATAAACTGCTCTCCAACTAAAATACCCAACCATTGTCTGATGGAAATGAAAATCCCATAAGGAGAGTTGACAAGGAGGGTTTCAAGAGCCTATTGTAGCAGACAACAACCTCCCAAATTTTGCATGTGATATAGATAAAATTTGGGACCCTTCTTTCTTTTTCATTTTAAAAAGAAAAACTTTTAAAATTGTTTTAAAGTTGTCATGTTTTCGTTTGAGCATTATTTTCATCTTTTCTGTTATTGAAATTTTTTTTATATTGATCATGTTCCCAAGACCATTGAAGATGCATTTGGATTTTAATTTTGATATCTATGACATCTTTCCTCCTGGTTTGTTTTCATTTTATAAGTGTTTCGATCAAGGATTTTGATTACCAAGAAACTAAACGTTATTTTTATTTATTAATTGATCAAAATGTCCTTGATTACTTTGCTCATACACATCATTGACAAGTTTCTACTTAAGCTACAATATTTGGTAAGATACAAAATATTGATTATATTGTTATCTAAGTTTTCATAAGAGATTAGAAATTTCAAATTTCTATCAAATTATAATCATCTTCGTGAGATCCTAACTTAACCTTTCGAAATTATAATCAAGTTACTATCATAACTATAACAATCTCCATGATCCAAAGCAAATACTTGATATTTTTTTGTGAATTATCATGTGTTACCTTGTCATCATAAATACAAATGATCTTAATTGATGATTAAATCTAGGGTCTTTTCGAACTTCATACAAACAGGTGACATTTCCTCAGCTATAATCACTCCTCTCCACGTATTGTACTTTTTTGTCTCATCTTATTTGTGAATTAACGCATCACTTCAAGTCATGAAAAAGTCTGTATACGATGTATTTACTTGATTTGGGATGTTTTCCCAAGTATTGAGGATTTTTCGCATACTTGTGAGTGAAATTTTATTATGTTTCCCTGGGAATTTTCCCGAGATGTAGCAGACTTTTAGCATGGGTATGATATCTAGAATTGATCCTGGTAATGAATTAATTCAATCTAATGAGAAAATTCTCCAATTTTTCAAAAGGTTGGTTGGTTAGATTTCCTACGAATGTTAAATGGATATAATCTACATGTTACCAGAGTCTTTTCTTTGAGTTTCGATGGTCAGTCTCCCAAGATATAATATTTTGAATTAAAATTGAATGAGGATATGATTTCAAAGGCCACTAATTTGCCATTAAAATGAGAATGTTGGTCCAAGACCAAAAGGGTAAAAGATATCCTCCAGCCTGAAATATTAATCTCATCCAAATGCAAATACAATTATAAAGGTATGCCTCTCTCCCTTGTCAAGAAGAAATGGCATTTTATATTAGGTATAATCAAGAGTTATATAACATGTGAAGGTTCTTATAGTCTCTACTTTATATATGATTTTCGACTATTGATGGTTTTCATGGGCTACAAATTTAATATTCCATTTTTATTACTCAAAAGTCTTTCGAAAATGGCTCATTTTTATCAAAGAGATCATATCGTTTTGAAAGAAAAAAAATTCATCGTGGTTTAATCAGGGTTTTAGTTGAGTTTCAGTTGAAGAAAAATAATGATTCTTGGGAAGAATTTGTTAAAAGAAATCATTTTCTAGAATACTCACAGTCGAGTTTGCAGACTCATGATCCTGAATTAAGCTTTGAGAATTCTAATCATGTAGATTATTATGGTCCTTCTCACCCATAGATTTCAGACACCCAGCCGAATACAACAAGGGTTACACGCAGTCAAGCAATGAGGGAAAATTCTAAACCATAATCGATATCTTTTGAAGAAATCGAACAAGATCCATTTGAAGCATCAAATCAGGTTGTAGCTTCCTCTCTCACATCTAAATGTCAAAAATAAGTAAAGAACCATGTTCTTAATAAAATGAATGTTTCCAAAGAATCAAATGATTTTAAGAATAAACAATAAGGAAGAAAGTTCTCTAGGTTCCTCATAAACAAAACTAGAAAAATCACCAATGCCATCTCTCCTATTCAGATAGAAGATGAAGATTTAGGAAAAACCCAAGAGTTTTCTTCTGAAAAGATTGATTCCTCGCATACAGCAAAAGAACCATTAGAAAAAGGCATTGAAAATCCCATAGAAGGAAAACCCAAAATTGACCCAGGACTGGAAGCTTCCTTTTGGAAAGAAAAATATTTTTCTTTGGTCCCTGTTTTACAAGCAAACATAGTCGACTTGGAGTTGGAAAACCAGTTACTCAGAACATAAAATAAATCATTGGTTGGACATCAAAGGAGGAAAGCTTCAGTTTCCAAGTGTGATAATAAAGAAGATTCGGTTACAATTAACTCTCCAGGGGTTAATATTTTTGTAAAATCGGAATTTAAATGTTCCACCTCATAATGCTTAATATCTAGTTTTCATTTTACCAATATGAATTTACTATTTTGTTTATTTTGTTTTTATTTTGTTTTTAGAAAGAGTAGTTGCATAATTTAAAATTATGTGGCCACTCTAATTTTGGTTTTGTGTTTTATTAATATTTGTATTTTTATTTTACAAGTATGAATGAACTAGACAAATATTGGGACATGGAATATCATAATTCCAGACATAATTTCAAGAAAAGAATTGTTTGTTATTTAAAGAGAACTTATTGTTTTTTTATGTAGTTTTGGTTTGGGAATTAAAACATTTTGATAATTTCGCATTCCTAATTTTGAAGAGGGTAACTACTTTTAGTTGTAGAATGTAGTTACATTTTTTATAAGACTCTTTTCATATAAAACAAAGAGAAACAATGATAGAAAGGGTTTGGTTTTTGGGAAAAGAATCAAACTTGTGCACTATTGTAGAAGTTTTCTCTTTGAAACTTATACTGGATCATTTTGGCTTTAAATATTAATACAAGCATCAGTATTCAGCACTATTACTAGTAGTTGAATGTTTATTTTTCATATCAAAGTCGTATTTGAATGATGTGTTACAGGAATTACTATTGATTCAATTAGTTACTATTAATTGATTGGATTTATTTACTTATTTTTGTACACATTAGTTCATTATTAAAATGTATATGAATTTTGTTCTGGTTAAAAATATGTGTTAACTATTTGAACAGATTTTTAAATTCATGTGTAGTTGGTAAATTCAAGCTTTTATTCAGAAGATCTATATATTTTATATATTTCTTATTATGTTTAATTCATATGCAAAGAGGATCATACCCAGGTGTTATTTTAAACTTGTATGTTAGATTAAATTCTCCTTAGATTTTATTTCATTTCAAATAACTTTGTTAAAGAAAAAATCAAAATCTCCTTTCATAGGAGTAATTCTCACATTGATTATAATTAGTTTTTTTCATTTTATAAGTTTGTATATTACTTATATTTTAATTTTGATAGAAACATTGTATATAAAATATTATTAAAGGCAGCTAGCAAGTGTATATATTTCTATTAGATTTTTTTTTAATTTAGGATAGTTAAAGGTAATTGGACCTAAACCAATTGGAATCATCATTTACAATGGATAAGGGTCTAATCAATACGCTAACCAGGCAATTTCCTAAATGTTGAATATGTTCATATTTGGCCATCAAAATTCTTGCGCTAGAACGAGGGCCATATGATAATGAATGGATAAAACAACAAACAAAGCTAAAGACCATTAAAGTAGATCAACTTCGCCCTCAATATATTTTGCAGATGCATAGTCATAATCTTTGATTCGAAGAACTATAAGTGATATTTCTTCCAGTTTTCTTAGTTCACCATAATTCCAACAAATAAGACAGTGAATAGAAGATCTAAGAAATCAAGGAGAAACTTCTAAAGGGTCTTCTGATTCTATATTTTTTGTTATCCAAGAAGTAGGTTTACTTACTAGAGAATAGAGACAGAGATTAGGTATTGAATCTATTCATTTTCAAGTCCCCTCCCAAAGTAGAAAACCAATTGTTACAACTACTCCTCCTTCGCATACACATTTGCATATGTCTCCTCCTCCATCTCCTCCTCATCGACCAAATATTATGGTTGGAGTACCAAGAACACCATGGAGAACTTTGGGAGCAGTTAATGTTCCTGGAAATCAACATGACCTACCTAAAAATCTAGATAAATGGTTACCAAAATTTAATCTAGAATCAAAAGAAGCTCCTGATGACCATATCAATAAATTTATGTTAGCTTTCAATCTTAGAGGAGTTGAACATGGAGACATTGTATGTATACTTTTTCCATATACTTTTGAAGGAGAATTCTCTACTTGGTATTTATCATTACAGGATAATTCTATTACAGATTGGAATACATTCGAAGATTTATTCATTAAGAAATTCGGTGATGATAAATCTTCATCCACTTTGTTGGTAGAATTATCTAAAATCAATATGGGTCCTAAAGAAAAAAATTAAATATTTTAATCAAAGATTCCTTAAACTTCTTAACAAATGCATGAGACATCTAAACCTAGTTTAGACATTCAAATTGACTTTTATTCCTCCACTTTACTAGTTTCCGTTGCCATGTTTGTTAAACGTGAAAATAAGAATACCTTTACTGAAGCAATGCAGGAAGCTTTGGAAGTAGAGAAGGAAATATCTAGCATTGAAAGTAAATATCCAATTGAAGATTCAAGATCTTCCCAAACAACTAAGAAATTGATTATCAAAGAAGAAAAGAAAGATAAAGATGCTTTTGGTATGGACAATTTACAGAAAGTCGTGAAAACATTAGCAAATGAAATAGTCGATGTTAAAGGAAAACTAGTTGAAGTTTCTAGTAAACCATTCAGACCTTTTTTCAAGAAGAATCCATAGATTCCACCTAGTGGGAAAACTTCAGAAGGAGTTAATTTCAATGAATAAGAAGGGGAGGATGAAGAGGAGGTTCAAGATACAAATTTTTTTGGGGATATTAATGGAATATTTGATGAAGATGATACAAAATAATATCTTGTTGTTCAAACCCGAAGTAAAAGTGTACCTTCAACTTATGTATCTTCTCCACTAGCAAATACTTCAAATACATAGCCTATAGAAAATAGGTTAGCTTCAAAAACCTTAGTTGTTTCTGAGAAAATCGATTATGGAATTTTAGAAGATATGAAGAAGACTAGGGCAAACATTTCCCTTTATGAACTAAGTAAATTGAAATCTCAAAAGAACAGTTTATTAAGGGATTTAGGAGTTTCTGACAAGACTATTCCATCATCTTCTACAGCAAAAAATAAAGATAGAATTTCAACTATACGAACCTTATCTTATGGTGAAAAATTTGATCCATTTATGATAGGTGATAGATCAAATTATCATACTTCTCCTTTCCTTCTTACTTTCAAAATTTTTAATAAAAATGTACATAATTTCTTAGTTGATTTTGGTGCATCCTCAAATATAATGCCTCGTTTAGTTTGCCTTAAAATCAATGCACAGCCACAAAAATCAGCTACTCAAATTCTACAATTAGATAGAACAAAAGTAAAAGTCTTGGGAGAATTGAAGGATGTACTCATTAGATTATCATCTAATCATTAAGTTTTTCAAATCATAGATATTAACGTTGTTGATATTCCTAATTCTTATGCATTGATTTTAAGTCGAGATTGGTCTAAATTAATTAATGGATACTTCTCAATTGATTGGTCTCATCTCTGGCTTCCATGTAATGGGAAACCCAACCAAATTCGTATTAATGGGGAAAAACATATGAAGCATCATGTGATTGATTTAGATGGAGAGAATGAACCTATGGCTTTTGCTAATAGTATTGTGGGAATTATTCTACTGATTCTTTTTTCGAAAATTTTAATGCTCAAATTTCTCCTTTTCAACTCACGGATAAAAACTTAGAGATTGAAAATTTTTCTCAAACTGATTTTTCCCATTGTATTAATTTTGTAGATAATTCTGTAAACAGTTCTGTAAGTTATCCATTTTGGAAATTATATTTTGATGGATCGAAATCTAATGATGGAGTTATTGCAGGTTGTATTTTAATCAGTCATGATGGTGAAAAAACTATGTTAACCTCCAGACTAGAATTTCAGTGCACTAACAACATTATTGAATATGAAGCGTTAATACATGGTCTTAAAAAAGTTATCAGCATGAATGTACAGGACATCTTGGTCTTCGGTGATTCAAAAATCGTCATTAAATAGGTAAAAAATAAAATTCATTGTGTTTCTAATGATTTGAGAAATTATCAACAATTAGTTCAAGATCTCATTTGCAAATTTTTTTCATTTAATATTACTTCTATGTCTAGAATGCAAAATGCTAGTGCAGATCTATTGGCAAATGTAGGTTCTAAACTTATTCCTCCTGAAGATTTCACCCCTGATAGATTCTTTTTTGAACTTGTTTTTAGACCTTTTGTTCACGATAACATAACCAATTGGCGTGTATTTAATGATGATGCTGATATAATCAATTTCCTCTCTTCAGAGGAAACATATGAAAATGATATCATTGGTGAAGAATCACATGATCATGAGGTAAACAAATCGTGTTCTAATGATAAAATCAAATCTAAAAATATCATTCTTAAATCTGTTGTAAAATTGGAAGATTTTTATGATCTTAAAGATAGATTTAAGAAACCCACAAATTGTAAAACAAATAGTCCTACAATGAATGTTGAACTTGCTAATCTGGGTACAGAACAAAATCCTCAAAATGTCAATCTCGGATTAGGATGTTCTCCTTTTGAAAGGACAGCTTTCATAAAACTTCATAATCAATATAAGGACATTTTTGCATGGTCATATGATGACCCGAAAACTTTCGATACATCCATAATTCAACATACCATACCTATGATTTCGGAAGAAAAAACTAGTACAACAAAAAAGTTGAGGAAAATTCATCCAAATCTTGAAACCCAAATTAAAAATGAATTGAATAAATTGCTAAAAGAAAAAACCATCTTTCCAGTGAGACATTCCAAATGGGTATCTAATCTTTTTCCCATAAGAAAAAAGACTGGAGACATTTGAATCTGTATTGATATCAGAAACTTAAATAGAGCTTCTGAAAAAAGATAACTTTCAATTACCTCCTATGGAATAGATCCTTCAAGCAGTCTTGGGTTCTGAAATGATATCATTAATTTTAGATGGATTTTTCGGATATAATCAAATCTTAGTACACCCAAATGATAGAATCAAAAATACATTTAGAACTAAATGGGGTACTTATGCTTATCAAAAAAATCCTTTTGGTTTAATCAATGCAGGGGCAACTTTTCAGCGAGCTATGGATATTTCTTTTCAAGGTTTAATCAATAAATATATTGTTGTTTATCTGGATGTTATAAAGATTTATTCCAAGAATCGTTCATATCATATTTCTCATCTTAAACAAATTTTTGAACGATGTCGTAGGTATGGAATTTCTTTAAATCCTAAAAAATCATTTTTTTGCTCTTCAAGAAGGTAAACTTTTGGGACTTATAGTTTCCAAAGAGTGTATTTCAATTGATCCTTTTACAGTTAAAAACATATCTGAAATCCCTTTTCCTCATAATAAAAAATCTATGCAGTCTTTTCTTGGACAAATTAATTTCATCAAGCGCTTTATCCCTGATTTCACACAAATAGTCTTACCCATGCAAAATATGATCAGAAAAGACACAATTTTCAAGTGGAATACAATCGAAAAAGAATCTTTCAATTCCATAAAACAAGCAATCATTCAAGCTCCCTCTTTACTCTCTCCTAATTATAATAAAGAATATGTTATTTATATGTTTGCTTCTAAATGATCCTACGCATCCACGTTGTCGCAAAAAAATGATCAAAATATAGAGGTGCCAATTGCTTTTGAAAGCTCGGCATTACAAGGAGAAGAATTAAATTATACTGATGTTGAAAAATAGGCTTATGTAGTTTTCAAATCCATTAAACATTTCAGACCTTTCCTCATCAAGTCTCACACCAAAGTAATAGTTCCACATCCCGCAGTTATAAGCTTGCTTATTCAAAAAGATTTGGGAGAAAAGACAGAAAATTAGGTAACTGCATTACAAGAATATGATTTAGAAATAAAACCTGAAAAAATTGTACAAGGTCAAGGTTTATGTAAGTTATTAACTGAAACCATTGATATTACATCTGAAAATGCAGATAATGTAAAGGACACTGAGAATTTACAACAAGTATGTGTTATTCTCGATATCCTTGATTCACAATATTCAGATTTAATTTATTATCTAACTCATGGCACTGCACCTTTTCATTTGGATATTAAGAAGAAATGTGCTTGAATAGTGAAAGCTAGAAAATATCATCTCATCAATGGTGTTGTTTTAAAAAAGAATTATGATTCAATATTACTTAGATGTTTAGAAAAACAAGAAGTTGATAAAGTTTTATTTGACTTACATGATAGACCTGTAGGTGGTCATTTCGGGGGTGATTCAACTACTCACAAGATATTATGTGCAGGATATTATTGGTCGACCTTGCTCAAAGAGTCTCATGCATATGTTCGAAAATGTAAAATCTGTCAAACTTTGGCCAGTCAAGATAAGAAACCAGCATTACCTTTGCAACCTGTGATCATTGAACAACCATTTGAGCAATGGGGACTTGATATCATCGGTGAAATTATCCCTAATTCTTCCAAGAAGCATAAGTATATTCTTACTACCACTGATTATTTTACAAAATGGGTGGAAGCCATTCCCTTAAAATCAGTTACAACTGATAAGGTAATCTCTTTCTTAGATAAGTTTATTATTACAAGATTTGGTCTCCCAAGCACATTAGTTTTTGATAATGCAAGTTATTTTTCTACTTTGTCATTGATGGAATATGCACTTCATAATGGTATTAAATTAAAACATTCTGCTAATTATTATCCTTAGGGTAATGGTTTAGCAGAATCCACAAACAAAAATCTCTTGAAAATTATCAAGAAAACTATCACCAATAATCACAAAAATTGGCATAAAGCATTAATTTGTTCATTATGGGCAGATCGAATTATTTATAAAGCATCATTGGGTACTTCTCCTTACATTTTAGTTTATGGGAAGGAGGTTATTCTCCCACCAAACATTTCCATACCATCCTTAGCTTTAGTGAGTCTATTGAAGAACAACCTTGTTCTAGTATACAACATCGCACAAATCAGATTTTAAAATTAGAGGAAGCGAGGGATAAAGCTCAAAATACTTTTGCAAATCATCAAATGATCATTAAAAATGGTTTGACAATAGATATGTAAGTGACAAAAATTTCAAAGTTGGTGATTTAGTCCTGAAATGGGATAAATCCCATGAGGAAAAAGGTAAACACACGAATTTTCAAAAGTTGTGGCTAGGTCCTTTTTAGGTTGCTAAAAAAAATGGCCCATCTACCTTTATTCTAAAAACCCTCGAAGGTATAGAAGAATTTCTTCCTGCAAATGGGTTAGTTCTAAAAAAAAATTTTTCTTAAAGACACTTCAATTATTGTATATAGTTGTAAATATTTTTTTGGTATTTTGGTTTGAATTCATTTCTTTTGAAATTTTTAGTTTTATTTCTTTCCTTTCATACTACTTTTATGTTTTGATTTTTTATTTTTGATATGATATAACAATTGGGTACAAGTGTTTATCAATTGTCTTTGAAATCCATTTTATTACAGAGAAAGATTAATTTAGATTATTTGAAATGGGAAAATTCCTAAAAAATTCAAAAGATAAATTTTATGACTAATTTATCTTTTCCAAGAAATACAACCCAGGAAACTACTCTATAACGAAGTCTATTTGGAGTAAAATTTTCCCCTAAAAAATAAATAATTAGCTGGGAAATAGCATATCATAAGACAAAAAGTTTAGTTTTATTTCATGCACATAGATATATATAAGTAACTCTCTATATCACCCCTCCTCTGATTTCATCATTGCTCAATTGAAATCACTAATTTATTTACTAAAGACGAAAATTGAAACAATAATAAAAAAAAAAAAGAGCAAAGAGGATGTTGGAAGTATATGCTAACCCACTAGGGTACTGAACAGGCCTGCTCATAGCAAGTCAAGGCTTATATGATATCAAGGCAACTTTGTCGAGGTACTGAACAGGTCTGCTGGCAGTGAAGCAATATCAAATATAGTGAGTCAAAATTTTCAATTCTAACATGATAAATAGACTTCACTTATTAGTCCAATCAAAAGCTTCCTTTCCCAGCTATAAAATTAATAAACATCATTTTTCCCCTCCGATGAGATGGAGTGAAAGAGTATTAGTATTGTTATGTTTCTTTATTCTTTACAAACTAGTCATAAAAATAATTTATCTACATTCAATAAATGTTCCTTATTTCTTATGACCTAATATATTTTTCTTTGACTCATATATAGAGATAATTGTTTTCGGCAGTGTGTCACCATTTGTTGTAGCAGACAACAACCTCCCAAATTTTGCATGTGATATAAATAAAATTTGGGACCCTTCTTTCTTTTTCATTTTAAAAAGAAAAACTTTTAAATTTTTTTGAAAGTTTTCATGTTTTTGTTTGAGCATTATTTTAAGTTTTTTTGTTATTGAAAATTTTGTTATATTGATCATGCTCTCAATTCCGCTGAAGTTGCATTTGGATTTTAATTTTGATATCTATGACATCTTTCCTCATGGTTTGTTTTCATTTTATAAGTGTTTTGATCAGGGATTTTGATTTCCAATTCACTAAATGTTATTTTTATTTATTAATTGATCAAAATGTCCTTGATTACTTTGCTCATACACACCTTTGACAAGTTTCTACTTGAGCTACAATATTTTTTAATTTTTTTTGTAAATAAAAGAGTGTTATTTCCTCATAAAACAACTGTGATTGTACATATCAAATCATGTTCTAGGGCCTACCACCTGTTCCTCCAAACTAGTGGAAACCGAAGCAAATGGCACCCTTTTGTTCTGGTTGGAAAAAAAATAAAAAGTCGCCACTTGCTCCGCCAAACATTTGGAAACCGGAACGAGTGGCAGAAGATTATTGAAACAAAGTTGTTTGAACATGCAACAAGAAGTTTGAACAGAACATGGCCAAAAATTTTGGACAGAGCACAAAACAAGAAAACTGAACATGAGTACAAAAAATATCTATGTTTTTGCAGAGGAGGTGCAGAGAGCCTTAGAGATTTAATCATTAAAAGAGATATTAAAACCTGTTATCCTGAGTGCCTCCATGAGGAGTGAAGATGTAAGGTTGCACACAGGTTGGGCAGTGTTGTTGACTTTGCGTGCACGAGAGTGCATCAAACAGGATGTCAAGTCTGTTGTTAAGAAGAGTGTGCCTATGGAGCTGCTTCATCATGTCCCTCTGCATCTCGAAGATGAGCTCCAGATGTTCTGGCTCTAAGAAGAAAAGTGAGTGTGAATATCGGGCCATGGCTGAGGTGGGTGTTATAACCCTAAATTGCACCACACATGCTTACCTGGCATCAGGCCAACTCATATCCCTTCAGTGCCAAAACATCTACTGAACAGCTCTTTGGAAATCCTCTTGTGTCAAGGCCCACGCACCCTAACCCATTACTGCACGCATGTGCACGCTGCCTGGATCACTACAGCCCATGTGTACCTAACAAAGCAAGAAAAAAGGAAAGTTGTTGATGGAACAAAAAGCTATGGGTCAGTTAACTGAAACTCCCAGCCATGCATGGTCGAGGGTTTGTCCAAAAACCTAGCTCCTTCTAGCCTGTAAAAGAAGGGATAGGGGTACCATTTGGAGGAGGAAAAAATATAGCGAAGAAACTCTTCCCATTTGTATAATCCATTGTCCCAACCCTTTAGCCTTTCCTCATGCCAAAGGAGATTTAACGCAAAGCAGTTGGAGGACAGAAGAGGAGGATCCCAGGTTCAGGATCAAGGAGCGGTGGTCGGTCTCGACTTTGATTGTAAGTTGATTCATTTTTTCAAATAATAAAAGAATACTTTTCCTGTCCCAATGCATGAGTTATCTATGGTTTAGTTAATTTATGCTTAATTTCTAACCCTCGAATAGAGAAGTAGCATGCATGCATAGTTGTTTGTCTTGATTGCAGGTCATCTTTGGAAGGAGCAGTGCAAGCAAGTGATCAAAGAGCAACGGAGGATCTACATCAAATGTCGGTTACCAGGTTAGTAGTCATCCTCCACGCATGTACTGTGAAAGAGGGGTTTAAGTTTTGGGTTGTAAGTTAAAAAGTAATTTCCTTACGGTCAAAATCTGCATGCAAGTCTGACCCTAGTTTGCTAGTCTGTAGGGTATTTTTCCCAAAAACAGAATTGGCGACCATAATGGGGATCGAACCCAGAATCTCTGGTTTTGCAGACCAGAGATTAATTTCTAAGAGATCTATGGTTGCGTTCTAAGAGACGTACCCTAAGGAATCTTCGATGTAAATTTGGATCATGCACTCGGTATATTCTGTTTAGTTGCGACACAACCAGTTGAGCGTCTAGATAGACCCGGAGACGAGAGATACCCAATGACAAGGCACCACGAAGTAACTCAATAATTGCACTATACTCGGAAACATTATTTGTGGTGTCACCCAAGCATATACCTCCAGAAGATAACAACTGACCCTGTGGTGTAAAGATTACCCAAGCTGCAGAGGCAAGCCTCCGCGTGTGTCGACTAGTACCATCTGCATACCCAACGAACACCTTGGACTCACTTGACATCTGCCATATTGATGGAAGATAACATCAATGACACGTCCATAACACTTTTTAAAAGAAATGTAAAAAAGTAATAGTACAAAGACTATACATATGTTACAGAAAGTTACCCACAGTGACCTATCTATGAGTAATACTTCTTGAGGTAGAGCCCATTTCTAGGCTCCGCCAATGCATTCCCTTCAAAATCAACCAAACGATAAGCACCCTTTTTCAATAAATCCTTTATAATGAAGGGCCCGAACCACATGGGTTTAAACTTTCCTGCCCCCAGGGGGACCTTGTCTTGGTCATAGACCAGGACAAGGTCGCCCTCAGAAAAAATCCGAGGATGAACAGACCTATCATATTGACACTTGACCTTATGTTTATGAGCCTCGTTGGCCAGGGCCGCGTCACGACGCTGCTCATCAAGCTGCTCAATGTGTACTAACCGTTCTTCAAGTGGAGAAGTGTCTGGCAATAACTGTACTGCCAATTTCAGAGATGGGATTTGACATTCTATGGGCAAGACTGCCTCCAGCCCGTAAACGAGTTGAAAAGGTGAGAAACCAGTTACAGTCTTAGCAGATGTTCGGTAAGCCCATAATGCTAAGTATATCATCAAATGCCAATTTGACTTGGCTGAGTTGGCTGAGTTGAGACTATACCTATCAATGTCTCCATGACGCCAGGGTTTCGGGAGATATTGATAGGTATAGTCTCAGCGATAGTCGCCATATTACCCTCAGCATAGATTTCCTATGTAGCTAAGAGATTAATAGGACATGGTTGATCTCCCGTCATGGTAACAGTGAATTCTCCTGCCTCTATTTGACTTAAATCTGGGAGGAAATATAATCTGTGATGAAGATCTTCCCAAGGTTTTTCTAGACTAGTCATTGCTTCGATTACTGCTTCGTCAGAAGGCAAGACTAAGTCTAACGAATCAATGTTAGCAAGAGAACCCTGAGCCCAAATAGGCTCTAGAAGTGGATCTAACTCTTGTGCAGGAGTCGGATCAGGGGTAGTTGAAGCTTGTTGGACTAAAGAGTACGCTACTTCAACGACCGATAAGGGCATGGACATGCCGGAGTGCCCTGTCTCATCCATCGTGGTGGATGGGGAAGGAAGAATCCAAGGATCCTCAAAGTAAGTCATGCGGAACGACGAAACTTGAAAAATATCAACCTTATGGTGGGTAGATATAAACTTGACATCGTCATGAGGAGGTGGGTAATCGAAGATACCCATAAAGGATGGGCACAAACCAACTCCTACGTTAACGACACCTGGTTGAGGATTATCAATCATGGGAACCGTGGATGCCCCCAAAGCTGGGTCAGGTCTGGAGAAGGACAATTGATCGATGGTCACTATCCAACCCTCATGTGGAAACAACAAGACTCGAAAACCTGTAGCAACCATAGCTTGCATAGCATAAGTCCAACTCCATCCTAACAAGAGATTATAGTCGAGGGGAGCATCGACTACCTTGACTTCGACGCACATGATTTTCCCTCCTAAATGCACAGGGAAAGAAGGAATGATGCCATGTGGTTGGTGTTAGCGATTTTTCTAGTTAAGGGGTCGGATGCGAAAGAAAAGGGGTTAAAACCCACTTGTCCTAAGCTTTATGCGCAAATGCGTCCGAGTTAAACAAGAATCAGCTTTGGACAGTCCAGATCCGCGCGCCCAGATCAACGGCGTGCGTTGGATTCCGGACCCCCCTTGCCTTCCTACCTTTAAGCGGGGGGGGGGGGGNTTCTACCTTTAAGCGGAGGGGGGGGGTCCGAAATCCCATATGCAACTTCCCAACGGCCACGATCAAGGTGCCCAGATCAACGGCACTCGTGCGGCCCCGCCTGTCTCAATCATTCCATGTTTAGCCAGCGTGGGCCACTTCCTCCGCCTTGTCATCTTCCAGTCCACCTTTCTCCCGCTGTCGTGTGTCACTCGCCCACCTCATCCTTATGGTCTGAGTGGTTCTCTCTCTTCTCATCATCCACCCGTTGTTTGCCTCGTGTCTCGTTCCTTTCCATGACAGCCTCTCACCCAAAGGCGGATTCATCTCTCCCGTCTTCTTCCCTTCTACCTAATGTCTTCCGCCATGAATCGTCCTCTGTCATCCTTCCCTCGTTCCATCACTCTTTCTGCGCCCTATAACCCGGCACCACCATTCCCGTCGTGCACTCATCCGCCGCGTTGTTCTCCCCGCATACCCTTTGAGACGGTCGGTTATTCCAGGTGGCCGCATGGGATGCCCTCCATGTTCCAAAATGCTGAGTTGGCCGGGACATTCTCAATCCCAAGAAGCAGTTATTGAAGCAGTTGGTGGTGGTTAGATATCGCCTCCGCCTTAATGGGAAAGCACGGCCATGAATTTAAGGCACGTCGATTCGTCGTTGGAACTGTCAAACAATTAAGATTGCGTCTGACATAAGTTGCACGATATTTCAGATGTTGACTGTCAGAATCCATGCAGACGCAAAGCTTTCAATGCATTTTCTTGGTTCCGTTGTTGTTGTTGTTTTGAGTATATGTAGGCATTTTTGCCATTTTTGTATCTATCGATGGTAGAGCTAAGCTCCCGACTGTAAAGTTTCAGCAAATACTCTGGTTCCCTGGTTATGCCTCTGTGTTTGAGACTTCTTGGTTTATAACAAACAGTTTCCCCTTTCTTTTCCATCTTTGTTTCATCTTCTGCTGGAGGGTTCACAGTTGAAGGATTCACGTGGACTTAACAATCTTGTTGTGATAAAGGATTTGTTGTGGCATTATTGTGATCTCTGGTATTTGGGTTTGAATGTAAAAGGATTTTATGTTCGAATGCTTTCTTCTTCAGTCTGTTACATACCGGATGTCTGTGATAAACCTTTGCACCTTTCTTGTATAAGTCTTCCACCTACTCACCCTTTTACTACGACTCACTATTTGGAGTTTATCAGGACCTCACTCGTTCATGCATGCCTGGTCCAGTTTCTGAGTTGATACGATGTTGTTTTGAGTTTCCCTCCATTTGATCACCCTTTAAACAAATCGTGACATTAAACTGATGGGCTTCGGGCTCTACTCCTGCTAGCAATCCAGGAGTGACCTCCGAACGCCAACATTTATGGCGCCGTTTCCAGGGACGATGTTGAATATATTCCCTGGGATTGAACGACAAAGATCAACTGATTTCTGAAGGTGCATCAGATATCAGAACTAGAAGATTGCTACTGTGCACCTGGCGACTCCACTGTGACGACTCCACTGGGGAGAACCTGTTCTATCAACTGTGGCTTCGAGAGGTAGACACACGAGGTCTAATCCACACTTGCCTTTAGCCACACCAGAAGCAGACTTGGAAGCAGTTCGCAGAAAGGGAAAGAGCTCTGCAAAAGAAGTTTCAGTCGCTGAAAAAGGTAATACGCCATCCCCTTCTGTGAAAACTTCATTTTCTGATGTTCAACTTCCTAGTCGTACTTCCTCTGAGGTTTCCCGTTTTCTGAACTTTGGGAGTGTTCCTGTTGAGTTTTCTCCTCCTGGTCTGGTATCAAAGGGAGACATCCTTGTCACTCCCCCCTCAGGAGGTTTCACCACTCCTCCTTTGATTACTACTGTTGCGCAGAGAGAAACGCCTGTACACTCAAGTCCCTTGGACTTCTCTCTGTTTTCCCCGTCATCTCCTGTGAGGACCCCTTCTCCTACCTCACCTGTTCACACTCCATCTCCTCTGATTTCTCCTCCACTCAATGTCCCTATGGCTGGTTCTAATCCCCCACAGAATAGAATGGATGCTATAGTCGCTGCTAGATATGCTCCCTTGGTCCTGCCCCATCCTATGAACCCTCTCCCTGCTGGAGACTACTTGAAGTATATGCCTAAGTTCACTGGGGAAGAGGACATAACTGATTAAGAGCACCTGGCTGCTTTTTACAGTTATGCAGATAACCTCAATATTGAGAATGAAGATGTCTGGATGAGAGTCTTTGTCCAGAGTTTGTATGGTGAGGTCAGAAAATGGTTCAGGGGGCTGGCCCCTGGATCTATTGCTGGTATTGAAGCCTTGGACACTGTTTTCCTGAGGCAATGGGGAGATAGAAAAGATTACATTTATTACATGACTGATTTTGGGTCCATGAAAAAGCAGGAAGGAGAGTTAGTCTCTGACTTTTCCAAAAGATTCAATAAGATGTGTAACAAGATTCCTGCAGAAATAAAGTCGTCTGAAGCCTCTGCTCAAATTTCATATGCTAGTGCATTTGACCCTAATTTTTGTCTCGTATTAAGAGAAAGGAGAGCCACCTCTTTAGCTCAGATGAAAGATGCAGCTATAGAGGTGGAATCTAATATATTAGCAGCTGACAGACTGAGGAACAAGACCGACACAGACAGGAGAAAAGGAAAATCAGAAGCTTCGACCTCTGACTCCAACATCTTTGGCACATCATTGTCCCACCCTCAAGTAAATGAGTTGGCCCAAGTAATGAACTTCCTTAAAGAAGAGGTGGAGAGATTGAAGGTGGAAAGGAGACAGATGTATAAGGGCCCTCAGAACACCGAAAATAAAGGAGGTTTCAGGAGACCAAACCATTTTACTCCTCCAACTATGCATAAAGAGAAAGAAAGAGACAGAGATGACTAAAGGATTCAGGCTCCCTTCCAGAACAATTTTGTAGCCAATGAAGAAGAAAGAGAAACAGACAAGCCTGAGCCTAAAATCCACTCTGTAGAAGTCACTCCTCCCTTCCCCCACCTAACTAAGTCAGCATATGAGGAATCCCTCATGAACAGTCAGCTAAATGAATTGAGCAAGGGAGACAAAGCTGGCGGCGGCCGAGGTAGGTATCACCTGAGATCTGACAAGAAGGTAGCAGCGCATGATGTTCCTGAGTCATCTACTAGAGCAGAGAAGCCTGCTGAAGAGATAGCAGACAACCACAAAGGTAAGAAGGCCCAACCTCTCTCCCCTATTATTCAAAATCATGCTCCCGAGATTAAAGAAATTCCAAAGCTTACATCTTCCTTTAATTTTGAGCATGAAATCCAAAAGATCAGAATCCCCGTGCCCCTTACTGAGTTAATCAAACATGGGGAATTCAAAAAATGCTTCTCCGACCTGTTGAAATCCGAAGCCTGTAGCCCTTCCACAGACTTCATAAGCCTCCAAGATGAAAGGCCTGCAGTGGTCCTAGGTCCCATGGTAGAAGACAGAGATGATTCATCCCCTCCCTTCTACACCTCCCTGAACATACATGATAAAGTGCTGCATAATTTCTTAATGGATTCAGGGGCCTCCCACAACCTCATGCCTAAAGCCATCATGGAAGAGCTAGGATTAGAAGTCACCAGAGCCTATCATGACCTCTATTCCTTTGACTCCAGGAGGGTACAATGTTTGGGAGTCATCAAGGACCTGGCAGTTTCCCTGTTTCAGCTGCCCATGAAAAGTATGGTCATGGATATAGTGGTGGCTGATGTTCCCCCCAAGTTTGGCATGTTGTTGTCAAGGTCTTGGATTAAGAGAATTGGAGGGACGCTGCAGATGGACCTCACGTATGCCACCATTCTAGTCTTTGGGGGGGAGCATAGGAGATTATACAGAGAAGCACAGCTAGCCTACATAGTCAGTGACGAAGCAAACCCCACTAATCATCCCATCTATGCCTTAGACACTGACTTAGGATCTAGCCTATTGCAGGTCACTGATGAGCCTAAGACCCCTTTGCAGATCAGAAAGCAGCTAGTCTTAATCAGGGGATGCCTCCTCCAACCACCTCTGTTTGGAAGATGTTCTTTGATGGAGCCTCTTCCAGTATAGGTGCAGGTGCCGGAGTGGTATTCAAATCTCCTTCTCAAGAAACCATATCTCTGTCATACAAGCTGGAATTTGAAGTCACCAATAATGTGGCAGAGTATGAAGCTCTAGTTCTGGGATTAAGGGTTGCAAAAGAAATGGGAATCAGGGAGATGGCAGTGTTCGGGGATGCAGAATTAATTGTCCAGCAGGTCAAAAACGTCTATCAGACCAAGCACCCGCGTCTCAAGAACTACAGGAACGAGGTATGGGACCTTATTGATAGTTTCTTCTTGGCTTTTAACATTTCTTTCATTCCAAGGGAAGAAAATGCTCCAGCCGACTTTCATGCCTTCTCAGCTAGTTTGTTCGAAGCCCTCGCGCGGCCAACTATCAGCTCAAAGGTGGAAATAAGATACAGACCCTCTGTGCCAGACAATGTCAGACATTGGAAGGTATTCGAAGATGATCAGGAGATCGAGAAATTCCTCCAATCCATTGATGACTTCTCTGCGTCACGCATAGATGAGGACCCTGACACAGATGGCAGCGACCACCCTGGAGAGTTGTTGACTAAAGTCGTTGACCATCAGATTATTCAACTGCCGAGCAACCACATACCAAGAGGTCTGATTCCATTAGAAAGATTGTTCGATGGGAATGATGTGGTGGTGAAGGGAAGAGTTACAGGTGATGATGCCGATACGACTGAGTGCAACATAGGCACACCAGAGGAGCCCAAATTGGTCAAGCTGTCAAAGAGCCTGACCGAGGAGCAGAGGATCGGATATACTAAGTTGCTGAGGGAGTTTGTTGACGTGCTTGTGTGGACCTACGAAGACCTCAAGACATATGACACATCATTCATTGAGCACAAGATCCCACTGAAATAGGAGGCTAAGTCGTTTAAGCAGAAGCTGAGACAGATAAATTTGACGTTGCTACCTGTCATGGAGAGGGAAGTGAAGAAGCTGTTGGATGCCCAGATCATAGTCCCCTTGAGATACTCCAGCTGGGTGGCCAATTTGGTCCTAGTAAGGAAGAAGAGTGGAGAAATCAAACTCTGTGTCGATTTCAGGAACCTGAACAGAAGTTCAAGGAAGGACAACTACCCCCTGCCCAACATGGAACACATATTGCAGAGGGTCACTGGTGCATCCAGGATATCTATGATTGACGGCTTTTCTGGCTATAACCAGATATCAGTCATGCCTGAAGACAGAGAAAAGATAGCCTTCACCACTCCTTGGGGCACGTTCATGTATGCCAAGATGCCATTTGGGCTGATGAACGCGGGAGCAACGTTTCAGTGAGCCATGGACATAGCCTTCATCGGGGAAAGAGATAAGTTTGTGGTGATTTACCTAGATGACATAACAGTCTTCTCCAAGACTGATATAGAGCACCAGTGCCACTTGAAGAGGGTTTTCCTGAAGTGTCGTAGGTTTGGCCTTTCCCTAAATCCCAAGAAGTCATTGTTTGCTATGCAAGAAGGGAAGCTATTAGGCCATATAGTCTCAGCAGAGGGAGTGAGAATTGATCCCGACAGGGTAGAGGCAATCCAGGCCCTGTCACTTCCTAGGTCTAAAAGGGAGGTCCAAGCGTTTTTGGGAAGGATTAATTTCCTGAGGAGGTTTGTCTCAAATTTTGCTGAATTGGTGAAACATATCACAGCCATGCTCAGGAAGGGCCATGAAATAAAATGGACTGCTAAGCCCAGGAAGTCTTTTGACCAAATAAAGAAAGCATTGACCGAGGCTCCTGTGTTGATCAGTCCAGATTATTCTAAAGATTTTATGATATTTTCTTTTGCTTCCTTTGAAACAGTAGCAGTGGTCCTATTGCAGAAGAACGAAGAAGGGCAAGAACAGCCTATTGCCTTCTTTAGCAAGGCACTGACAGATGCAGAGCTCTGGTACGAGATCATGGAGAAGCAGGCTTATGCCTTGGTGAGAGCTCTCAAAGCTTTCAGAGTCTATGTCTTACATTCAAAGATCATTGCATATGTCCCTTCAACTGCTGTGAAGGACATTCTTATACATCCTGACATAGACGGAAGAAGAGGTAAATGGATCGCCAAGATCCTAGAATTTGATCTGGAAATTAATCCCACCAAACTAATAAAGGGGCAGGGTTTGGCCAAGCTACTGGCTGAATCCAATTATAAAGCCTTGGAAATTAACCTTGTCAATGAGAAAACTGAGTAATCCAACTGGGGTTCCCAAAGCACTATACCACTAGCAGAATGCCCCTGGTACAAAGATATCTTATATTTCCTGCAGAAGTTGAGGCCCCTGATGGGATGGAAAAAGGCAAAGCTAGAGCTTTAAAGCTCAAAGCTGTCAGGTATTGTCTTATTGGCCAAACCTTGTATTGGAAAGATCCTCAAGGGATATTACTAATGTGTCTGGACCCACAGCAGGCCCAGAAGGTTATGAACGATTTCCATAGCGGTCTCTGTGGGGGCCATTATTTTTGGAAGACCACCGCTCACAAGATCCTCTGAGCTGGGTACTACTGGCCCACCTTATTTCCTGATGTCTGCAGGGAAATTAGAGCTTGCATCAAATGTCAGAAATTCTCAGGGAAGCAGCAGCTCAAATCCCTGCCATTGAAACCTGTGGTGGTCTCAGCGCCCTTTCAGCAGTGGGGGTTGGACTTCATCGGGGAAATTCATCCTCCCTCAAGTGACCAGCATCGATGGATTTTGACAGCAACCGACTACTTCACTAAATGGATAGAAGTTGTCCCTACCAGAAGCACTTCTCACAAGGTAATCATCAACTTCCTAGAGGACATCATAGCGAGGTTTGGCTGCCCAAGCAAAATTGTCACTGACAATGCCTCCCCATTTCGGTCTGAGCCCCTGGCCAAATTTTGTGAACAATTTGGGATTTCGCTGATTCACTCCACTCCCTACTATCCGCAGGGAAACGGACTGGCAGAGTCCTCTAATAAAAGTCTAATCAAGCTTATCAAAAATCTATTAGAGGATAATAGAAGGGCTTGGGACTCAAAGCTCAAATTTGCACTTTGGGCCGATCGAGTGACAACAAAGAAATCCCTGGGTTTCTCACCCTTCCAGCTTGTTTATGGGATTGAGGCCGTCTTCCCCACTCAGCTTGCCTTGCCTGTGGAAAATCTCCTCCAAGACTATGAAGGGGAACCCAACCATGTGCTCAGAAGAATTCATCAGATGGTGGAGGTGCAACAGATCAGAGAACAGGTCATGGACAGAGCCTACAATCGTCAGTAGAAGATCAAGTAGGCTTTTGACAGGAAAATCAAAAAGAAAGAGTTTGAGCAGGGTGACCTAGTGCTCAAGTGGGATGCACCCAGACAGGAAAAGGGAAAACACAGTAAATTTGAGGCCCTCTGGTTCGGGCCTTTCAATATCCTTGAAGTGTTTTCAAACAACACTTACAGGTTGCAGGACCAGGAAGGCAATGAAGTTTTTGGTGGCCCAGTCAATGGGCATTTCTTAAAAAAATGTTTTCTGTGAGCCGCAGTCGGCTCGTTTCATTTTGTTTTGTAAATATTGTTTTGTTTTGGTTTTGTTTTCCGGACTAATAAATGACTCCATAGCCCAATAGCAAAGGCACTAAGTCTGCAAAAGAGTTCCTAGAGCATCACAGGGACGAATCTATCCCCCATGGAGCCGAATGTTAGCGATTTTTCTGGTTAAGGGGTCGGATGCGAAAGAAAAGGGGTTAAAACCCACTTGTCCTAAGTTTTATGCGCAAATGTGTTCGAGTTAAACAAGAATCATCTTTGGACAGTCCAGATCCGCGCACCCAGATCAACGGCGCGTGTTGGATTCCGGACCCCCCTTGCCTTCCTACCTTTAAGAGGGGGGGGGGGGG
>ML814573.1:60729-91628 GCA_009831015.1 Picea engelmannii | reverse complement strand
TACCTTTAAGCAGAGGGGGGGGTCCAGAATCCCATATGCAGCTTCCCGACGGCCACGATCAAGGCACCCAGATCAACGGTGCTCGTGCGGCCCCGCCTGTCTCAATCGCTCCATGTTTAGCCAGCATGGGCCACTTCCTTCACCTTGTCATCTTCCAGTCCACCTTTCTCCCGCTGTCGTGTGTCACTCGCCCACCTCATCCTTGTGGTCCGTGTGGTTCTTTCTCTTCTCATCATCCACCCGCTGTTTGCCTCGTGTCCCGTTCCTTTCCATGACAGCCTCTCACCCGAAGGCGGATTCGTCTCTCCCATCTTATTCCCTTCTACCTAATGTCTTCCGCCATGAATCATCCTCCATCATCCTTCCCTCGTTCTATCACTCTTTCTGTGCCCTATAACCCAGCACCACCATTCCCGTCGTGCACTCATCCGCCGCGTTGTTCTCCCCGCATACCCTTTGAGCCGGTCGGTTATTCCAGGTGGCCGCATGGGATGCCCTCCACGTTCCGAAATGCTGAGTTGGTTGGGCCGTTCTCAATCCCAAGAAGCAGTTATTGAAGCAGTTGGTGGTGGTTAGATATCGCCTCCGCCTTAATGGGAAAGCACGGCCATGAATTTAAGGCACGTCGATTCGCCGTTCGAACTGTCAAACAATTAAGATTGTGTCTGACATAAGTTGCACGATCTTTCAGATGTTGACTGTCAGAAGCCATGCAGACGCAAAGCTTTCAATGCATTTTCTTGGTTCCACTGCTGTTGTTGTTTTGAGTATATGTAGGCATTTTTGCCAATTTTGTATCTATCGATGGTAGAGCTAAGCTCCCAACTGTAAAGTTTCAGCAAATACTCTGGTTCCCTGGTTATGCCTCTGTGTTTGAGACTTCTTGGTTTATAACAAACAGTTTCCCCTTTCTTTTCCATCTTTGTTTCATCTTCTGCTGGAGGGTTCACAGTTGAAGGATTCACTTGGACTTAACAATCTTGTTGCGATAAAGGATTTGTTGTGGCATTGTTGTGATCTCTGGTATTTGGGTTTGAATGTAAAAGGATTTTATGTTTGAATGCTTTCTTCTTCAGTCTGTTACATATCGGATGTCTGTGATAGACCTTTGCACCTTTCTTGTATAAGTCTTCCACCTACTCACCCTTTTACTACGACTCACTGTTTGGAGTTTATCAGGACCTCACTCGTTCATGCATGCCTGGTCCGGTTTCTGAGTTGATACGATGCTGTTTTGAGTTTCCCTCCATTTGATCACCCTTTAAACAAATCGTGACATTAAATTGATGGGCTTCGGGCTTTGCTCCTGCTAGCAATCCAGGAGTGACCTCCGAATGCCAACAGTTGGAAAGAACGACCGTCGAAAGCAGTAAGGAGAGTAGGTGAAGGAGACAAAGTGGGTTGACCAATGGCCTTCCAACATGCTAACGACATAACGCATGTCGAGGCACCCTCGTCGACCACTGTGCAAAAGATGTTCCGTGTAAAAGTTTTTGTGGGATGAGCCACTACTATCTGAAATGATTTTTCTTTTGTTTTTGCTTTCGTCTTTACACATCATCAGTTTCACCCTCATACCCCTTGACTTTTTGTTTGTAGGGTTCACAAACTAGTTCAAGACTAGGGCCTTGGATTAAGTTGGAGAGGAAACTCTCCAAGGCCATTCAAAACCAAACATTGGAGTCTGTGATAGGGAGTGTAGAAGTCCAGTTTCATGGAAGTTATCCGGGAACCCCCTCTAACACAGGGGATAAACACGAGGTCGCATGTGGAAAGGTAGCGGAGATAACCCCTCCAAATCCGGACCAATCGTAGTGGAGAACACATATCGAGGGCTTGTTTTGGGATTCCATCGTTTGCATTTGCCACGGGGCTTCGTGGGTCTCGAATCCGTTTGAGGTCCTTAGTTGTCTTCTGGACCATTTTCTCTCGATACCCTTGACAGGTTTCGGGCTTGATACCCTGCTCATTGTGGTCTACCCAACTTTCAACTGTACCCGCCTAGTGACTGTTCGCGTGCTGGCAACCTAGTTGCCCATCTTTTTAGGGACATACACAGGTGACTGTGGGGGTATACCATGGTACCTAGGACAAACATCAGGCCACGCTTTGCAGAGTATACCCGAAGGGTGCTTTCGTGTTCGAGTTGCACTTGTACCGGTAAGTTGCTCTAGTGTTGGTTGTTGTAACTGTTCTTCCAAATAGTTTAGTGATTGCTTGTCTTATCTCTTAGGGGCTTCTTTTTAATGTGTGTTACTGGTTGAACATGTAGAATACCTTAGCGTGTCTTGAATCTTCTCACACAGTGGAGGATCTCGAGCTCTGTCGATCACAAAGGCTTCTGGGCCTGTCGCCGGTTATACTGGAGCCACCCTCGCCACCATTGAGGTAGAAGCTAGACCACCAAGGGTCTTTTGAAGTGACCGGGTTACAAACCATTCTGCCCAAACAACTCCTGGAGGAATCAACTGCCAATCTTGGTTCAGTTGAAACCCCTACCACTGATACCTGTCCACCGGTTATTGTACCAACCCAATTTTACGAAAGCCTGTCAGTGCCTCACACAGCTATGGAAACAAACGTTGTTACTTCTTTAGGGAATTCTTCCATTCCCACCACAGTGGCTACCACAGGAGAATCATCTCCTAACTTTCCGTCGTCGGTCCGAGCCACCATGGTCTCAGCCGCAACTACGTCGCACAGTGGAATGAACCCGTCTATGGCAGCGGCCACATCCCCCTTCACACCTAGTGCGACAGGCCCTCCGTTCTCATACGGTATGCCTAGTTCGGGTACAAGTCATGCACTCACTCACTCCACTTTATAGACTTTGGGTTTGGGGGCAAGGAGCTCTAACGCTCCTCTGCAAGGTCAACTTGGGGGCACTCCTGTCCCTTTTAACACTTTTCCTTACTCTAGAGGTCATATTCCTCCCTCGTCCCCTTCGCTTGGTGGTCCGCATCAGCAGTCCGCTGGGTAGCCTGCACACACTAGTTTATTTGGAGTCGGGATTCAAGGAACACCTGTCGGTAGGTTCGTCACCATTTGTCTGGAACAGGACATTTGGTAACAACACTTTCGCATCCACCGCTTTCCCATCTGGGGGCACTCCCATTTTTGGATAGTCTACTCCGGCACAGGGTACTACTCCTACGTCGGGGGCACATATAGCAGGACCTTGGAACTCAGGACAAGGATCCATTCCTTCCTCTGGAATGTCATTCTCGGGTAATTATTTCCACAGTCAATGGAACCTTGGACAAACTACTATGCCTCTCCCATCCGGACCGGCATGGGGTAATCCTTCCCAAAGTCCTTCAAACATGATGCATGCCCAACATCCTATGTCCTTTATGGGAAATCAATCGATGATGTCTCCACAGATGAAAAATCCTTACACTGGTCAGGGCCATGGTTTCTACCAGAATCCAGGCCAGCAGCCAAACTTTTCCTGGCAACCTGGTGCCACTCAAACTCCGGGACCCTTTTTCCCAGGTTATCAGCAGCAACCCAAACTACCATTCCTGGCAACGTTACACTTGCCAGATTTGACAAGGTTGTTAAATGACCCTATTTGTCACGATCCATGTTGGCCTCCTATGCTAACGAAGTTGCCTTTGGACATTCCAAAGTTCGAGTCCAAGCCTAATGAAGATCCAAGTGATCATGTGACTACCCTCCATCTTTGGTGTTCATCTAACTCATTAAAAGATGACTCCATACAGTTGCGATTGTTTCAACGCACTCTTATCGGGAGTGTCGCAAAATGGTACATTGAGCTCGATCACTCATGATACTCTTCTTTTGGTGAACTGGCGATGGCCTTCCTAAACCATTTCCAGTTACCTGTGAGATACGACGCTGGCATAGAGTTGCTCGTCAATTTTGAACAGACAACAGTGGACCATATCTCTGATCATATCTGAGAGTGGAGACGCCAGAAGAGTCTAATCAAAGTACCAGTCCCACCAGCATTCCTGCTAGAGTGGTTCCTTAAGTCTCTGGTCCCACAATTATCCAAAGACATCGCAACTTCTGGGGTTTTCTCTGAAGAGGATGCGATCATGAGAGCTCAATAGTTTGAGCTCATCTATTATCATTCTGGTTTATTATACAACATCCTTCCGGATGCACCACGATTGATACTGGATAAAACTAGATAGAGAGCTGGACCACATGCCGATGGTATTGTTGGTTTAGCACAAACCAAGCCCACTGAGTAATTGACAAAACAATTGCAATAGTTATCTATACAACACTCAGTGGCCAGCCAGACTACTACTTTGGTTGTTCCTCCTACCCAAACGTCGAAAGTACACTCCGTGTAGTCGACTAACCCAACGGCCACCCAGCAGCCTGAAGGGAAGAAAAAACAATGAAAGAAGGGTAAGGGGGATAAAAAACCCACTGATAATGTTGGTGGGGACACCACGGAAAAATAGAAGGCGAGGTATCCGTGCAACTTGTGTACAGAAGACCACCCAACCCACCTTTGTCCTTAACTTGCAGAGGCCCAAAAGTTTGTCACACAACAACAACAAGTAGTGTTGACTAATCCCTTTCAACATGGACAAAATTTAACTCAAGCCTCTACAAGTGCCGAAGGGGGCAGCCAAGAAACCTGCCCTCCTCCAAACAATCCCTCATCTGCAAACGTATATATGGTTAGGGGTGATGCTTTCATAACAACTAGAGCACATGACTATAGTAAAACAAGCACTTCTGAGAAGGGTAAAGAAGCTGAGATCCCATCTCTTCCTCTACAGATTGAGAAGACATTGGGAGAAACAATGGCATGCATTCCAAAGGGTTCGTTTGAAAAATCTTCTCACAACCCAAATGCAAGGGCCGCTAAGAATTAATCTATGGTGGAGGATTTATCACAAACCCCTTGTGCGATGTCTGCTTTGGAGGTCCTCCAAAGTTTCCCTGCTCAGAGGAAAGCCTTGTTAACTGCTTTAGGCTCTACTGAGACTTGTAACCCAGGTACCATCATGTTATATACAACCGACTTAAATCCTTGTCTGCCTTACCACGTAGCGTTTCAGATAGTAGTGGATCATCCCATGAAAACTTTTACACAGAATATCTTCCGCACAGTGGTCGACGAGGGCACCTCGACATGCGTTATGTCGTTAACATGTTGGAAGGCCATTGGTCAACCTGCTTTGTCTCCTTCACCTACTCTCCTTACTGCTTTCGATAGTCGTTCTTTCTAACCACATGGCATCATTCCTTCTTTGCCTGTGCAGTTAGGAGGGAAAACCATGTGCGTCGAAGTCGAGGTAGTCGATGCTCCCCTTGACTATAATCTCTTGTTAGGATGGAGTTCGACTTATGCTATGCAAGATGTGGTTGCTACAGTTTTTCGAGTCTTGTTGTTTCCACATGAGGGTTGGATAGTGACCGTCGATCAATTGTCCTTCTCCAGAACTAACCCAGCTTTGGGGGCATCCACGGTTCCCATGATTGATAAACCTCAACCAGGTGTCGTTAACGTAGGAGTTGGTTTGTGCCCATCCTTGATGGGTACCTTTGATTACCCACCTCCTCATGATGATGTCAAGTTTATATCTACCCACCATAAGGTTGATATTTTTCAAGTTTCGTCGTTCCGCATGACTTACTTTGAGGATCCTTGGATTCTTCCTTCCCCATCCGCCACAATGGATGAGACAGGGCACTCCGGCATGTCCATGCCCTTGTCAGCCGCTAAAGTAGTGTACTCTTTAGTCCAGCAAGCTTCAGCTACCCCTAATCTGACTCCTTCACAAGAGTTAGATCCACTTCTAGAGCCTATTTGGGCTCAGGGTTCTCTTGCTAACATCGATTCGTTGGACTTAGTATTGCCTTCTGACGAAGCAGTAATCGAAGCAATGACTAGTCCGAACAAACCTTGGGAAGATCTTCATCACATATCATATTTCCTCCCAAAGTTAAGTCAAATCAAGGTAGGAGAATTCATTGTTACCATGATGGGAGATCAGCCATGTCCTATTAATCTCTTAGCTACACAGGAAACCTATGCTAAGGGTAATATGGCGACTATCGCTGAGACTATACCTATCAATATCTCCCGAAACCCTGGCGTCATGGAGAATGTCTTCGTCGAAGCGGATTGCTCCCCCGAAGAGATTAAGATTTACACAGATCTTTTCAAAGAATTCTGTGACATTTTTGCCTGATCTTATGAGGAAATGCCAGGTATCGACCCGAAAATAGTTGAACATGAAATCACAACGTATCCTGATGCTAAGCCTGTTCGACAAAAACTTCGTCCAGTCAATCCTAAGAAAGCCGCAACCATCAAGATTGAGGTTGAGAAATTGCTCAAGGCAGGTTTCATTTATCCTATTCATTTGACTCAATGGGCGTCAAACCCTATGCCGGTCAATAAAAAACAAGGCATGATTCGTGTATGTACCGATTTTCGTGATTTGAATAAGGCATGTCCAAAAGATAATTTTCCAACACCATTCATTGACCAGATCATTGATGAATGTGCCGATTGTGAAGCCTTTTAGTTCATGGATGGTTTTTTGGGATATAATCAAATCCAGATCAAACCTGAGGACCAACACAAAACGGCATTCATTTGTCCGTGGGGTACATTCGCCTATTGTAAGATGCCTTTTGGCCTTAAAAATGCTGGAGCCACATTCCAGCGGGCCATGTCTTTTGTGTTTCACGACCTCAAACATATAGTCGAGGCCTATCTAGATGATTTAGCATCATGCTCTCGCAAGCGAAAGGATCATCCTACGCACCATGGACTAATCTTTGAACGTTGTCGCTACTTCAGGATTCGCTTGAATCCCAACAAGTGTAGCTTTTGCGTAACGTCGGGACGCTTGTTAGGTTTCATTGTTTCAACAACAAGGATCATGGTAGATCCTCTTAAGGTGGAGGCAATAATCCAGTTGCCTCCCCCACACACAATCTTACAACTTCAAAGTCTACAAGGCAAGGTGAACTTCTTATGATGCTTCATTGCCAACTATGCCGAAATTACCAAGGGCTTTATGCATTTGCTAAAGAAAGACGTTCCTTTTTTCTGGGAAGAAGCCGCTCAACGCTCTTTCGACGCATTAAAACATGCCCTCACAACTGCACCTCTGCTACGGCCACCTAATTATAACAAAGATTTCTTATTATATCTGGCTGTTGCAGAGTCAACCATAGGCATGGTTTTAGTTCAGGAGGATGATTCGTTTTCCAAATACGTGATCTATTACCTGAGCCGAGGCCTCGTAGGACTGGAAATTAATTATTCCCATCTCGAAAAAATTGCATTGGCAGTCGTTCATGCTGTTCAACGGTTCCGTCACTATGTTCTTTTTCGCAAGACCACCGTCGTTGCTATCGTGAATCCATTCCAGTACATGTTGACACGATGAGTTATAGGTGGAAAAATCAGTAGGTGGATGGTCATCCTCCAAGAATTTGACTTAGACTTCCTTTCAGCAAAGTCCAAGAAGTCGTTGGTCTTCGCAGAACTTATTTCGGAACTTCCGGTTGAGTCAGGTGACGTTGTTCCTGAGGAATCACCTATCCAGGGGGATATCTTTTTGATTGAATCTTCAGACCCCTGGTATGGAGATATACTTATCTATCTCCAGACTTTGAAGTGCCCCACCTCTGCTTCTCGTGACGAGCGTCGGCGGATATGCCATCAGGCTAAAAATTATCTCATACTCTATGATACGTTGTATCGGAGAGGTGTAGAATGCATCTTGTGTCGATGCCTCACTCATGAGGAGGCCATCATAGTGCTCAACGATTGTCATACTAGAGCGTGTGGCAGTCATTTATCTGGGTTGGCAACAGCCCAAAAGATTCTACGAGTAGGTTACTTTTGGCCGACACTTATCAAAGATTGTATCGAATCGGTCAAGAAGTGTCATCCGTGCCAAATCTTTTCTCGGAAGATGAGGGCACATCCCACTCCTATGTTTCATGTCATCACAGTTGGTCCCTTCACTAAGTGGGGGATTGATTACACTACATGCAACCCCCCATCAGCAAGGGGGCACTGCTACATCATCATAGCCATTGACTACTTCACTAAGTGGGTCGAGGCTATGCCAACGTTTAAAGATGATGGAGAAACTGCAGCTCTCTTCTTATTCAATCAAATCATAGCAAGGTTCGGCGTCCTGAGAGAGATTGTCACTGACCATGGAAGTCACTTTCAAAACCAAATGATGACCGAATTAACATGAAAGCTTGGGTTACAGCAGGAACATTTGTCACCTTACTAACCCCAAGCCAATGGGTAGGTGGAAGCTGTAAACAAAACTCTTAAGGTGATTCTACAGCGAACTATCAACTCAGCCAAGTCAAATTGGCATTTGATGTTATACTCGGCATTATGGGCTTATCGAACATCTATTAAGATTGCAACCAGTTTCTCACCTTTTCAACTCATTTACGGGCTGGAGGCAGTCTTGCCCATAGAATGTCAAATCCCATCTCTAAAATTGGTAGTACAGTTATTGCCAGACACTTCTCCACTTGAAGAACGGTTAGTACACCTTGAGCAGCTTGATGAGCAGCATCGTGACGTGGCCCTGGCTAACGAGGCTCATAAACATAAGGTCAAGGGTCAATATGATAGGTCTATTCGTCCTCAAATTTTTTCTGAGGGCGACCTTGTCCTGGTCTATGACCAAGACAAGGACCCCCTGGGGGCAAGAAAGTTTAAACCCATGTGGTTCGGACCCTTCATTATAAAGGGGGTATTAAAAAAGGGCGCTTATCGTTTGGTTTATTTTGAAGGGAATGCATTGGCGAAGCCTAGAAATGGGCTCTACCTCAAGAAGTATTACTCATAGATAGGTCACTGTGGGTAACTTTCTATGACATATGTATAGTCTTTGTACTATTACTTTTTTACGTTTCTTTTAAAAGTGTTATGGACATGTCATTGATGTTATCTTTCATCAATATGGCAGATGTCAAGTGAGTCTGAGGTGTTCATTGGGTATGCGGACGGTGCTAATCGACACACGCGGAGGCTTGCCTCCACAGCTTGGGTAATATTTACACCACAGGATCAGTTGTTATCTTCCGGAGGTATATGCTTGGGTGACACCACAAATAATGTTGCCGAGTATAGTGCATTTATTGAGTTGCTTCGTGACGCCTTGTCATTGGGTATCTCTCATCTCCGAGTCTATCTAGATGCTCAACTGGTTGTGTCGCAGCTAAACAGAATATATCGAGTTCATGATCCAACTTTACACCAAAGATTCCTTAGGGTACGTCTCTTAGAACGCAACTTTGATTATATTACATATTTTCATGTTCCTAGGAGATTAAACCAACTCACAGATACTCTAGCTAATCGAATTTTAGATTGGCATCTTGCCCACATATAAAAGAACATGAACATAAACATGTAAATACATTTTTTCACACAGAATCCATAAGACACAAAAAAAATAAAAACCATATATATACATCATAAAATACTCAAAGTACATAGGTGGACGCAAGCGCCTCAAAAATGGGAACAGTAACGAGTCACCGGGCTTACGCCCTCAAAAAATATATACAAGTAGGTGCTCATGGCACATAAAGAGTCTAAATCTGTTCAAGGCCTATGGGCCCTATTATAATCATCTACAGTGCAGGCTAAACGCCTAAACAATCAGACCCATGTTCGAGGTGCCCCCACAACATGAGGCTGCATGGATGGCGGCAGGTCCTCTATCTCTGCCATCGAGACTGTGCGAGTGAGTGCAGTGAAGTTTCGCTCAACTCATCTAAGGACCCTCTTAGCCTCTCTAGCTGGAAGGTTCCCTGCTACTGCTGCTCCCCCAGTGGCGGTAGCCACGGCCTCTAGCTGTGGATGATGCTTGTTCCGTGCATAGTCGGCGGGTCGCATAGGTGCCACATCTGCATACAACAAATGTATCCATCAAATACTCTGGCATACAAAAAAATGATATATATAACAAAAAGACATAAAAATTACATATGCAAACAAACAAAAAAACTGCAAAGGAGGAGACTTACCCATCTCCCCTCACTCCTCACCAGAAGGCACGGGTATCTCTGGATCTCTAGAGAAGTCTATCCTTGCATACGAGTAGTCCTCGATAGTAGGGATCTGTCATGATAGCCATGCAAAAAAATCATCGTCGAAGGCCTCAACGGTCCTTCCACCACCCTGTCGCAGCAGCAATACTGCCCATCTACACACTGCAGGGAACGAGGCCAGATGTCCTCGTACTACAACCCGAGGACTGAAACACGGAACTCTCTCAAAAAAGAACGAACACAAGATAGTCCCAAACCCGAAGTTCCTCTGTGTCCGCTGTCAGCAATCTGTCAATTGCCTCTTCATACAGTCCAGCAGTGTGGTACTCCAATCAAAAATTTGTGCATTCATGCACTGGATAGCACAGTTCATCTGTGTGCGTAAAGCCTGATGCACGGCTGCTGAGATGGTAATCCGCCCAATAAGTAACAAGATTGTTTGTAGTGCTAAGTTGGTAATCTTGCTAATGGGTACCTGGGAACCTGTACATTCGTTCCTAGCCTCACAGTACTTAGCTATCAACTCCGAGATCTTGCTCGGCCCCGCAGGAAAAGTCTGGAAGTTGACTGGTTCCCCTCTCCTTGAGAGGCTAGTTAGAAAGTAAATGTCCTCGGTGGTG
This sequence comes from Picea engelmannii, assembly GCA_009831015.1. Lineage (NCBI taxonomy): Eukaryota > Viridiplantae > Streptophyta > Pinopsida > Pinales > Pinaceae > Picea > Picea engelmannii. The sequence continues at coordinate 80,964 of ML814573.1, read as the reverse complement.
GGCACCAATGATTGCCCCTCTAACATAAAGGCCTCTGCATCAGGATGCCAGTAATCAATCAAGGCGTTCAGTAGTCTTGGTTTTGCACACATAAATGGACATAAAAAGAATTTGAGCAAACTGCATTTCATTAACACGGCCACAACATTCGGATCTGCAGCAACCAACTCACTGATTGTCTCGTGCTCCCTTTCCCTCCACTGGACATACATCCTGCCAACACAAAAAGGCAAAGGAGGGTCAATACTTTGTTTAATTTTCCTTTCCATCAATAGGGAGGGGTACACGTGGCTTGTAGAGGTGACAATCATGTGTACACGTGTGCAGGCTTTACTCTGAACGCGTGTACGTAAGGCTGACCTTTTTAAGGTCGACGCCCACCCAAAAAATAACTTAAATGAATAAAATGAAGTATTGACTAGCTAGATAAGGGAGTTTGTACTTACTTGGTCCAAGCAGAAGTTCGTTTCATCCACTGTAGCTCCTGGAATCACTATCTTTCGCAAAGGGGGTCTTTTGGCTCCAGAGTCAATTTCCAAATCAGCAATGGTGATAATGAGCTGCCAGCTTCTATTTATAGACTTTTTGGCATCTTTTTGTCACTTTTTTGGCCCCCCTTATTAGTTTCTTTATACCAAAAACCATTTAGAGTGATCTAGGAGTCATATGGGAGGATTTTGATCAGGTATTGGGACAATTTTTTTTGGGTTTCGAAAAAATATTGACGGTCCTTATAAAAAAAAAAAAAAATCAAAAATCAACTTGAGCATATAGGTTAGGATACCACCCCAACTTTTGCATCTCGTTGCCTTTTTATTATGCTATAGGATCGATCCCATCCGGTTGTGACACGGAACCGTCATATCTGCTCTAGAAGTGTCGCAACTCGGTGGTAAATCTTACCAGAACATGGATGCCCTAGGTAGGTCCTGGTTGCATTATGGTGTCCATGCCATTTCTAAAAACACTGTAGGCTTGGGAGTCCGTGTAGTCTTTCCTAAATATGAGTTTTAGCCTCATTTGCATGAGTCTTTTTCACTCTTTGTCTTACCCTCAGGACTCCCAAAACATAACGGGTCTCCTTTTAAGCCCTTTTCAGACCCTCTAAAAATGAAAAGATTGTCGAGCGATCTTGTAACCTTTCACGCTCATTAAACTGAAATTTGAAGTCACGTCTGTCCGGTGGTAGTTTACCCCTTTTTCGGTCTGGATGGTCAACTGTATGAACAAAGGTATACTCTATCGAACTCCCATTCTTTAGAAGAGTACTCTCAGGTATAATTTTATTCCTTTTTCGGACCTGAGGGACTAAAATTATGAAAAAGAAACCCCCACAAAGTCCATAGTTAAGCTCTTTTCAGACTCCCTAGAATTGAAAAGATCGTCGAGTGACCTTATTCTTTCACACTCGTTAAATTGATCTAGAAGAATATTCCTGACGGAGTCCATAGTTAATCTTTTTTCAGACTCCTTAAAAGTGAAAAAATAGCCGAGTGATCTTGTCCTTATCACACTTGTTAAAATGGTTTTGAATTGACGTCTAATCGGTGCTAGTTTATCACTTTTTCGAACCGACTAGACTATTGATGAAAAAGGTACCCCAGTGGAGTCTCCTTTTATGCTTTTTCAGACTCTCTAAATATGAAAAACCACCGAGCTTACCTTCTATGGGCTCGTTAAACTTACATCGAAGGACGTTACCATTGTGTGTTCTATCAACCGCAGTTGCATACCTTATTCCCCAGCCTTGTGATAGTTTGCCTCTGCGTCTTAACACCTTTGGCCACTGGAGGATTTTCCCGAGTATAATTTTACCAGAACATCAGTCTTGTCCTTATGCCTCGAGCTTGTATGTTTGCAGTACTCGTTCCTCCATTGTAACGTAATATTCCTTTATTCTTTTAAAATTATCAAAAAGAACAAAAAAATCAAATATACCCCAAAAAGAGGATGGGAAAAGTATTTTCTTTATTGGCAGCATAATGAGTCGCCCTTGGATAAAGCACATCTGTCTATTTGATCATCAGACTATTAGATGTAGTAGGACCTTAGGAATATTTTCTTGCTATAGAGTTGTGTCCTCCACCGTTTGGTTACTCTTCCAAACATATGGAGAGTTTGTGTTGCCTCCTGCTTCGTAGACTTATGATTAACATATATGTTGCCTGAGTATTATCACTTGTCATGCTATTGTCCAAGGGAAGTTTGTCACTAAGCCTGAGTCGGCCCCTCTGCAATATGTCTCTTGTCTGCATACCCGGCCATCCTGAACATCCAATCAAGTCCTTGTTCGAAATCACTGAAGCCTTCAGTCCGATCATCAAGATTATCAAATCCATAACCGACGAGCCGTCGAAGACCTCTGGGTAGTGAAATCGTACACTCATATTACACTCCTACCCGAGTTTTAGAATATTTTGAAGTTTTTTCTTGAGCTCTGAAGTATAGCCATCATGCCGAATCAGCTTCTGGAAGATGGGTACTCTATATGTACATCTTTCTAATTTCGAGATGTAGCTCTGTTGTGTATTATTCACGGCTACTCTTTATAGTTATGTGACATGGATCTATAGTGTATTTGATTGGTAGCCATGGTTCTATTTTATATTGAGCATGGGTATGCCCGCCTCGATGAGACATTTGTTATTTTGCAGACGGCACCTCCTGGTTCCTGATCCCTGGGCTCACTCATTCAGCACATCAGCAAAGACTGGTAAAAGAATGGTAATGTATTTCGGCCATCAGATGCTCTTTTGACCTCACACATTAGGGGGCATCTGTTATAACCCTAAATTGCACCACACATGCTTACCTGGCATCAGGCCAACTCATATCCCTTCAGTGCGAAAACATCTGCTAAACATCTCTTTGGAAATCCTCTTGTGTCAAGGCCCACGCGCCCTAACCCATTACTACATGCATGTGCACGCTGGCTAACTCACTACAGTCTGCGTGTACCTAACAAAGCACAAAAAAAGGAAAGTTGTCGACGGAACAAAAGGATATGGGTCAGTTAACTGAAACTCCCAACCATGCATGGTCGAGGGTTCGTCCAAAACCCTAGCTCCTTCTAGCCTATAAAAGAAGAGGTAGGGGTACCATTTGGAGGAGGAAAAAATATAGCGAAGAAACTCTGCCCATTTGTATAATCCATTGTCCCAACCCTTTATCCTTTCCTCATGCCAAAGGAGATTTAACACAAAGCAGTTGGAGGAAAGAAGAGGAGGATCCCAGGATCGGGATCAAGGAGTGGTGGTCGGTCTCGACTTTGATTGTAAGTTGATTCATTTTTTCAAATAATAAAAGAATACTTTTCCCGTCCCAATGCATGAGTTATCTATGGTTTAGTTAATTTATGCTTAATTTCTAACCCTCGAATATAGAAGTATCATGCATGCATAGTTGTTTGTCTTGAATGCAGGTCATCTTTGGAAGGAGCAGCGCAAGCAAGTGATCAAAGAGCAACGGAGGATCTACAATGAACATCGGTTACCAAGTTAGTAGTCATCCTCCACGCGTGTACTGTGAAAGAGGGGTTTAAGTTTTGGGTTGTAGGTTAAAAAGTAATTTCTTTACAGTCAAAATCTGCATGCAAGTCTGACCCTAGTCCGTAGGGTATTTTTCCCAACAACAGTGGGCGGTGGAGACTCAACCGGGCAGTTAGCTAAAGCAATTTCTTCTTGCATTATACAAGTCACCCCCTCCATGGCTTCCACTGTAGCAAGTGTAGGGAGACTGGTGTTGGGTCAGTCTTAGGGGTCCAGAATTATGTAGAGGAGGGAATATGGCGGCACCGTAGTTGGTTTCTCTAGAATTTCCTCCTCTACACAGGCCATTGGAGGTGAATTTGGCTCCTTATTCCATCGAATCAATGCGGTTGAAGAAGAATGGGCAAGCTTGCGGAGGTGTCTCTACCTGGCTGCATAATAATACCAAGAATTACCCCTCTTGGGCTTTCCATGCTCTTGGGGCATGGCATTTAAGGAAAACGAGACTGAACTTAGTGGAAGAGCACACAAATCTAGGATATTAAATGGAGCAAAGCACAAATGTGAAAACTAAGCCGAGTGGAACGAGCCATAACAAATCGGGATGAAATGGAGGAGTGTCAGGGAAGCTGAGGTGACCTTGCACATGCATCATGTACCCATCATCATCCATCTGCCAACATTGAGAGCTCCATTAAACATGTGGGATGAAACTATCCATCCCTCCCAGGAGCACGATGAATGTTGTCCTCCACCCGAGAATTGAAGGTGAGGATGGTGGTAGGCTTCATAAATGGATTGGGATGCATGTTATCTATGTGGCACCCCATCCAGGGGGGAAGGGGGGGGGGGTGTAATCGCTTTGGGCTATATCCATACATTAGTGCAACAAGGGGGGACTGGGGGGATTTGAGCATCCAGTTGAATCATCTCCTCCTTTGAGGCTACTCCCTCATTAGCTAGACGATATGCTATCTTATTTGCTTCTCTTTTCACATGTGAGGGGATTAAAGTGAGGTTGGGTTGAAGGAGGGATTCAAGTCCTCGAGTAGTCCCAGAAGTCTTTAGTTGGGGGAAATTTCAAGGGATGATAGTCATGGATGATTTTTAAGACAAATTGGATGATCACCTGGGAGTCCCCTTCCACTATGAGCTAATGGATGGTGTGATTGATTGTTAGTTTGATTCCCTTAATGAAACTCCATAGTTATGTTGCATTGTTTATGTTGAGCCCCAAGTAACCTATTGTGGTGTGTAGAATATGCCTCATTCTATCTTGGAGAACTAACCCAAAGACAGTTGGTCCAAGATTTCCCTTCAAGGATCCATCGAAAATTAATTTGACAAGGCCTAGAGGGAGTGGGGACCAAGAGAGAGGTATGCAAGAGAGGTTGGTCGAATGAGGGGGGGGCTGGTGGGGGTGGCCAGGGAGGTTTAGTTACCAAGCCAAGGATATGAGACTTTATGAAGGATTGCATTGCATATAATTCTGTGTCCAGGGCTCAACTCTGATTGTTTCTCGAATGAGGGTGGGGATCTTTTCCCAAGTAGTGTGGGGGGAGAGGAATTGGAGTGGAAGATTCTTTTGTTTCTCTCTTTCCATATTTTCCATACTATGAAGCCTAGTAATAATTTCCATATGTGATCTAATATTGGGTTTTGATAGGTAATGGAGTCCCAGTTTTCAATAGTGCTAACAATATTGGCTTTGTTTATGTTGGAGTGATGCATTATTTGCACTGCAATGTCCTATATTACTCCACTTTGAGAACATTGATTTAAGATGTGCTCCATTGTTTCCTCTTGTTGTCGGTAGAGAATGGATATCGAAGGTCCCACAAAGCCTCACTTATGGAGGTTATACCAAGTGAGTATGCAATTTTGGACAATTAGCCAAAGAAAAATGGAGACTTTCAGCCAGAATTTGGGATTCCAAATTTTACCCCACATGTGCTCTTTTGGTTGCATGTGGTAATTTTCTTAAAGATAGTAGGATTCTTTTACCGAGAAGTTTCATGTTGGCGAGTGTCCCCACCTGAGGATGTTTGGTTCTTCACTGATGTGGATCTTCCACTGAAAAGCCAAATTCCCCCAAGGTTGTGTATTTCTATCTTCAGGTATGTTTAGTTCATGGGGTTGAGTCTTCCATATGTGCCAGGGGTGTTGTGGAAATTTTCCTTCCAAAGGTCCTTTACATGTAGTGTATCCTTGAATTACATTTTTTGATGAAGGAGGCTTAGCTCTTTCATTGAGGGCAATGGTGGCAATTGCTGCCAAGAGTCCTGCCAAAATAAGGACCACTCTCCATTTCGTATCTCCCAAAAGGCATATTTCTATATGAGAGGGAGATTGCACCAAGATACATTCCATATGTTGGATCCTTGAATCGGATCATTTAGTATGATGAGGAGATCCTCGCCAGTGGTAGGTGCATATTTGAGCTTCCAAAGTTTAGCCCATAACTCTGTGGGGTGTTTGAGTCAGTGCCACCAAATTTGTGCCCCCATTATGTGATTGAATTTTCCTGGATCCTTAAGACCCAGTCCACCTATTGATTTATGCCTGCAGATTTTATCCCAGCCTACTAGATCCCACTTCTTGTCTGGGTGGTGACCATGCCAGAGAAAATTTTGTTGGAGGTTTTTTATGGATTTTATAACTGGCAGTGGTGCTACCAAGGTCATAATTAAGTACGTCGGTAGTGCTTAAAGAACAGATTTTAGTAGTACTAGTCGAGATGCTAGGTTGAGAGAGTGAAAGGTCTAGTTATTTAGACGGTTATAGATGGATAGAAGGAGGCTATACCAAGAGATGTTATGAGTGGTTTCCCCCGTAAGGGGGATACCGATATAGTTGGATGGAAGGGAGCTCTTGGGGATCCCCAGAAGTCTAGAGATATGGGTTTGGGTCACCACCGAGGTATTGAAAAAGGAAAGTTGTGACTTGTCCAAGTTTAGGGAGGTTCCTGAAGCTTCTACAAAGTCTGTGAGAATGTTCTTGAGCTTGTTAGCCTCCTGGGTGGTGGGAGTAATCATCAGTAAGATGGCATCCACAAATTGACAGTGAGAGGTTGTCGGCTAGAGATTGTGAAGAGGTGGGCCTTTGAGGGAACCATCCTTAATTGAGGCATTAATGTAATGACCAAGGCCTTCAACCATTATGACAAAACGGAAAAGGGAAAGGGGGTCCCCCTGATGTATGCCTCTGGTGGGGGAGAAGGGTTGGGAGGGTACTCCATTAACTAGAATGGAGAATAAGGTTGAGGAAGTGAGTTGCATGATCCAACTATCCAAGTTGTATCAAATCCAAAGGCCTCAAGGAGGGAGTGCATATATTTCCAACTTATTTTGTCAAAAAAATTTGAGTGATCAAGTTTGATGAACATACCTGGGGTACGAGTTGATTTGAGTGAGTGTATTACCTCATGCGCAAGGATGACACTATCCGTGATTTGGTACCCCTCCACGTAGTCAGATTTTTCCTTGGAGATGATGAAGGCTAGCACCGGTTTGAGTCGTAGAGCTATTAACTTCGTGATGATTTTGTAGATTACATTGTAGAGGGCAATGGGTCGGAACTTCTTTGGATGGGTTACCCTCTCTTCCTTTGGGATGAATGTGAGGAAAGTGGAATTGAAGGCCGAGAGGACTTGTCGAGATGTTTTGGATTCCTCTACTACTTTCCAGGCTTCTTCCTTGATCATCGGTCAACAATAGTGAAAAAAGTTTGTTGTAAATCCATTTGGCCCCGGGGCTTTTCCTAGTGGCATCTCTTTAATTGCTTGATCAACTTATTCTTGTTTGATTGGCCTCATTAGTGTTTCACTATGTTCCTTTGTGATAAGGGAAGGGATGTGCTGGGTTATCTTGCTTATGGCTAGGATTTTGTCCCTTAAGGGTTTTGATCAGAGGTCTTTGTAGTAGTTAACCAAATCACTTTCCATGATTGCATGATCCAGAATGGGGTTCCCTTGGGTATATTCTAGTTGGGTGATTCTATTGATATATCACCTATGAACCATGGAGTGGTGGAAGAACTTGGTGTTCCTTTCTCCCTCCTTAATCCATTGTACTCTAGATTTTTGTCTCCAAAGTATCTCTTCTTGTTTTTGACACTCCTCTAGATCTTCCTGTAGCTTTTCTTTCTCCCTTGCAGAGTTTACCATCTGTCCCTGTGAAATATTTTTTTGTTAGAGGTCCTCTAGGTGTTTCTTGATATCCTATTTTTTCTGGAAGATATTACCAAACACATTTTTGTTCCAGTTCTTTAGATGTCATTTGAAGTTCTTTAGCCTTTGCTTAAACTTACACATGCATGTGTCATGTTCTATCTCTGCCTGCCTCCACTAGGTTGTGTAAAGTTCCTGAAAATATGGGTGGGTGAACCTAAACTTTTCAAATCGAAAGGGTTTAAGATTGGGTGTTGCTTGTGTCCAACCAGAGAGAGAATGACCAATGATCTTGTTAGCACTCTCTAAATTTTGTCCAACTGATAGAAAAATGACAGAGGTAACTGTTTCAACCAGCTTTAGAGTTGAGGCACTAGCTTGCTCAACTCAGAGAGGGCTATCTCGTGTCACTTGATATTTATTTGGAAATTGGTGGCTATATTTGGTTTGTTTTGGGGTTTTTTAATAAAATTGTTGGCAAGGAAGGGGAGGAACACTCAGGGATATGGAGTCAAAATTCTGAAAGTGAATGAAAACAATGCATCGACTGATAGAACTCTCCAGAGGATAAAGGCTAAATGAGGCGATGAATCAGAGTTATTCTTAAAAATAAATAGAGTGTAGGAAGATAAAGAAAACAAATAACTACATCAGAGCATTACTGAAATGAATTCTGAATAAGTTAAGAAGACAATCACAGTTTAAATTGCTTAAGCCAAGAGCATCACAAGATGAATTCTAGGCCTTTAAATCTCCAATTTAAACAGAAGAAAATGTAAATGAAGTAACAAGTCACACGAAATACATACGATGAAAGGAAACAAATCTCATATCACCACCCTTTAGAATATTTTCATAGAGACTTCAAAAATCTTCTGCATTTATATTCAATTCAGATTCAGAAAATTTGCAAAATAGAGTCTGATACAACCAAAAGGTTCTTTTGTACTTCTTCCAACATTAAATCATTCAAGTAACCCATTACTTATATAATTTGATCAAAATAACTTAAATTTGAATCATTTCAACTTCCAAAATAGTTTCGACTGACAGTTTCGGTATATGAAACGATTTACAATAATTGACAAAAACATTTCAAAATTATGGGTGATTTCTCTGACTGTTCGGTTCTTTTTCCACCATTTGTCTCACTCTGGTCTTCTGTTGGATCTGCAAATTTGATGACACTTGGGGATCACTAACTGGCTCCAGCGATATTGCACTTTGTCTTACCCAGCCGCACGATTTCCTTCCATTTTGAATCAGAGGGGATTCTTCAATCCATCATCTCTTTAATTAGAATCTCCAAGTCAATGCACATGGCATAGGACATAGTCGGCATGCCGACTTTCACTGTTTTGAACTTATTCAAAATTTCAAAGTCTATAGCCAAATATTCTACCAAACTTGGGCCTTTTAGACTTTCTTCTATAGCTTCAAATTTAGAATGGTCCATTATGCATTGCATGAGGAGAGTATTGTAATCTTCCTGATTGTATAATGAACCTCTGCCATTCCAAAATGATGGGAGGCCTTTGATAAACAATTGTTCAAATTCATCTTTAAATTCTTGTATGTTGTGCTCCATTTGCATAGCTTTGTTTTGGAACGATCTGAGTAGGTTATGTTTGGTGATGATTTTCCTAGCTGAAATGATCAAAGCAATCCTGTATTTTACCCCGATAGTTTGAAGATCGGCAGTTGGCATAGAATTTAGCAAGTCAATATCATTTTGGGCCCAGTCTGAGGGATTTTTGGCTAACACTTCATTAACAACAGCACACCTACTCCGAGTTGTAGCAGCCACATTGTCTTTTTCATTTATAAAATTTAGATAAACCCTGAATTTAGCAGCTTTTGCAGCAATAACATCCCATATGACATGTTTGGCTCCCTGCAGCAATGTTTTTCCCTTTAACCTAGTTTTCAGCTTGCTCACTCTCTCTTGCAAATCTTGATTATCTCTGTGAAGTTGAGCCATCTTCTCATCTTTCACTTTCATCTCTCGTTTCAAATTTTCTATAACCTCATTGAGACCTTTGATCTCACCTGTTTTGATGCTTATCTGGGACAGCTTGGACCAACCCTTCAGTGCTAGCTCCAGCCTCTGTATTAGTAGGTACAATGACAGCCATATTTGATGTCGTTGTATGTGCTTGTGACCAATTCTCTTTTTATTTTTCCAACTGCAGCACTTTAGCTTTGTAATTGAGTGCCTCTTGTCTAAATGTTTCTTTCTTGTGCTCCAAAGCAGTCAATTCTGTTGTTTGTGGATGGTCGGTAGGTGACATCTTCAGCCTTTTCTTTAAGCTTTGGATCATCTTATCATTTTCATCCAGAGAAGCTTTCACCCCTTGAGGGCCTTTAGACTCTAGCCTTTTGACATGTGTCATCCAAGCTTTGCTAGATGCCTTTCCTTGTTTCAATTGTCCATCTAGTTTGATTGCATGTGTTGTCAATCTTGCAACCCTCAGACCTAAACTCAGATAATCAGAATATAGCATATCGTTGATATTTCTGTGGAACTTTACTTTGTCAGGGGCACCAATATTTTCATAGTGCATTTTGATCTTATATACCTTATCATCATTAGTCACTGCTATGTTAAATGTTTTCTTTTCCATATCTCTGACTGAGAGTAAGGAAGCTTTAAACTGGGAAGTCTTTTCCATTTCAGGCAAAAGGTCTCTTATTTCACTATTGGCCATACTTCCCTTCACATCATACTGGTTCATTAAATCTTCCTTAGACTGATACACTGCCCCAGGTGTCTGGTTGAATATGTGTTTCCTACTGCTAAAAACCTTTGTGTTGCTTTCAGTTTGTGGCATGTTTCCCGTACCTACTTCTTCGTTCTTGGTTACTCCTTCCACCATTTCCATGCATGTTTTCTCTTTGGGATCTTCTTCTTCCGGATCGAATATTTGAGAGGATGGTGTGATTTTCATTTTCTTGAGAATATCTTGTTGGTTGCTGGCATCCAGGGCCTCCGAACTATTCCTTTTATTGTAGATGCTCATTTTAGGAGCTTTAACAATCAATCTAGGAGAAAGTTTTTGTGTTGGGATCTGCTAAGAAGCTGGTTTCGTTTGTTTTGTTTGATCATGCTTCATAGTGACCTCCATATCTACACAGGTTTCTAGATTGGCCAACTTATCGAATCCTTCGACATGCTCATGTTGATAGGGACCTTGTCTGCTTGCCAATCTCCTCTTTCATATGATCTGGTGTGGGTCGTATTTTCTTCCTTGCAACTGTGTGAACCCAAATTCACTGAGTTTGGATTGAATCTGAGGCAAACAGGACTTGTTCTTCACCACAAAGGGACCTACTATGAAAGGAAATTTTAGATTAGAAGCCTTATGTGCTTTCAAAAAGTGCTCATTTTCTGAGATGATCCTCTGTCTTATGAACTCCAAAGAAAAAACTCTGGGAATCAGGAAAACTGGTAAAAGGTAAGGTCCTTCTTGGCAGCCATATACCCAAATCACAGTGGATTGTATGAACATCATCCAGTCTCCTATTCTTCTCTCTAGATTTGGTTGTAAACTACTTTTCATTTCTTCTAGGACATAATCTTATTGACAAAAATAAGCATGGTGATTCTTTTACACTCGGTTGAAAGAAATGCAGTCTCAGGAAATTTAGTTCTGTTAGATTCCAGGAACATTCTCAACAAGTGCATGTAGTATCTAAAATGCCTTAGTGAATTGAATTTCGTCAGTTGTTGATGCATATTGTCAGCAATAAATTTTTCAAAACTGACACAGACTGACAAACCAAACTCTGACATAAAGAAAGTCAACAGAAAACCTAACATAACTTCTACCACAAATTTGTCATTTTCTAACCCCAAAATTTGACTCAACAAAGAACAAGCCCACTAGACTTTGATGGCCATGACACTTACGCTGGCAGGTAATGACAGACTCTTTGAATGGTGTTCAAGCTTGATGATGGTTTGCAGAAACCAGGTTTTTACTTCTGGTGGGCATTCTCTATAAACTGCAATCATCTTTTGTTCCTCGAAGGGCTATGACACCATGGAGGAGGACTCTGGTATACTGAGGGTGTGTCGGAGCGATTGAATATCCATTTCACATCAAACCTATGACCCTAATTTATTCAAAATGACTCATTCTTCCTGAGAATACCGCTCTGCACACCAACTTACAAATTCAGGGAAAGGGAAAACTATTTCTACGATGTAAGGGGTGATGGAGGCTTGAGCCGCTTCGAGGAAAGGTATGTGCGTTCCAACTTTTTCTAATAAATTTGATTTGGACACAAAAACGGGCGAGGTTGTTATATCTATGTTGAAAATATCAGAATCTATATCAATTAGGGATTCTTCTCCGGAGGAGATGTCTTGCTCATTTACGGATAATACAACAGGATTAGTAGCCATGGTGAAAATACTTGTTGAGCAGCGAAAGAAGCACGAACCTGGTTTAGTTCCTGAGCTTGAGTTTCAAATGGATGCTTTGCGCCAAATTTCTGAATGTTTGAATGTTTCAAGTTATCATAAAATAATGCCATGGGGGTCCCCCTTTTATAGGTATCTATTTACATCGGGGGTTGGAGAAAATGGTTTTAGGCAAACCGATTTTTGCCCCGATGTGCCTCTGAGGGCACCACGTGTCCACAATTTAAACCATGACGGTTTTCCCTGGCCCACCCTCAATTCATTAATCTTCGCATTGCTCCAATCGTCGATATGAGTTTCAACCGTTGATTCGAGCCACTTTAAGATCTACGGTCCACATTCACCCAACAACTTTGGCATCAGGGGTTGGAGAAAGTGGTTTTAGTCAGACTGCTTTTTCCCCCGATGTTCCTCTGAGGGCACCACACATCCATGATTTAAACCATGACGGTTTTCCCCAACCCACCCTTGATTCATTGATCTTCATGCTACTCCAATTGTCAATATGTGCCTTAGGCATTGATCCGGGCCACTTTCAAGATCGATGGTTTTCCGAGTCTTACTCTTCACACGTTCACCACATTTGTCCATACACTGGAAGATACAGCATGGTCCTCTAGATTATCATATCTCCTTAGCGACGTAGATTTCACTAAAATTCTGACACTTGGATACCATTTGAAAATTGTTATGGTGATAACAGATCTGAACTTGATTTTGGGAGAATGTTGGCTTCCAACACCAGATCATCCATCATTGTTTATTCAAAGATGAGGAAGTAATCTAATCTACTTGCGGCATGTTGGGGTCAAGATCTCCGGTTGGACCAAGTGAAAATTCCATTCCTGGTTTCTATGTCTATAAGTTTTAGTTGGTCTATTAGCGATCTAAGCTTACCATTGTATTGTACTAACGCTTTGTGCCTCCAATCTTCTCCTTCGGTGTAAGAATGATGTTGAAGTCACTGCCTACTATCCAGCATGCAGATCTCAGCAGCGTACTTATTGTGTATATCTAGTGTAGGAAAATACCCTTGTCCTGGTCACTTTGCGGTCCATAGGAATTTGTAATCATTCCATCTTTGTTGGATCTTAGGGCCCTGTAGTGGAATGTGAGTGTGCAAATTGTGCAAAAAGGTTGATCTATTATGACTTTGGCAGATTTCCATAGAATGGCTAGTCCCCCTGTAGCACCATTTGATTCTGTGTGAATGGAGTTACAATTCCTCTAGCATCACTGAAATATTTCCTCAACTTCTTTCCCAGCGTATTTTGTTTCCTGTAAAAGGAGAATGTCTAGATTCTCTGCACGAATACTATCTCGAAGGGTCCTTTGTTTGGAACTTCCATTAAGCCCTCTAATGTTCCAAGTCATGATCTTCATCATGATGAGTTGGGTGGTGGAGAGAAGTACCCTTTTGTGAGATGGTGGATCTGTCTCAAGTTAAGCATATAGTTTCCTACCTCTTTGATGAGTTGGTGTGCTAATTTTTAGCCTTTGCATTTTCTTTCTAGGGAGGTGTGCCTGGGCTCAGGTGTTGGATCTGGGGATATTCCTAGTTGCGAAGTGGTCCGTGCAGTGGAATCAATGAATACTTTGTGCACTTTCCTTAGTTGTTCTACTGGGATGGTTTGCAACTCCTTTTTATTGAAGGCTTCCTCCAGTTTCTCCAGGTCAATCTTCGTTAAATCCTGATCATCCAGCTGCATGAGGGTGTCCCCACCATCATCTAGTTTATCCTCATTATGTTGAACTATAGGATCTGTTTCTTGGTTCTCTCATTTTGTTGGTTCGGGTTGTAGCTTGGTTTTTCCTTTATCCTTGTCTTGGTTGTCTTTCTTATGTGGATTTTCCACCTCCTCTTCTATTGGGAGCTGATTTAGGATATAAAAAGAGTTGTTGATGGGGATCTTCTTGTTACTTTCTTTATTGTGCTTCCTGGGGGGTTGTTTTTTTTTTCATGTGACTGTTGTGTAGCCATCCTTTTGCTTTATGTCCCCTGCTTTTGAATTTTGAGCATTAGAGGACAGTCACAGAAGAGGTGACCATGCTCATGACATTTTCTGCAATGGAAGGGGATGTGTTCATAATCAATGGTTTGGTTCCAGTCCTCCTCCTCGTATTCTATAGTTACTAAGCCTGGTAAGGCCTTCGATATATCCATGTATACAAATATGCGGGCATAGGAGGTGTATTTCCTTTGTTTTGTCACCTCTGATGATTTTACATACCTTCCCATTGTGTTTACTATGCCCATGAGAATTTCCTCAAGTCAGAATTCCTCGGGTAGGGAATAGAGTCAGATCCAGACTAGTGCCATGGTGAAATCCTCTTTCTTTGGGCTAAAGTGATCTATCCAAAATCTGAGGAAGAGCCTTGTAGATTTGTAGAAATATGGTCCATTATCGAAGATCTGGTACTTATCCTCTAGGATGTAGAGGATGATTGTGAAGAACCCCTTGGAGTTGCGTTGGACTTCATAGTCCCCCTTTGGGTTCCACCAAGCTTTGATCCATCACATGAGGTCCCTTTCCGAAGGCCAGAGACCCATAAATTCCCCTATTAGGGCATGCTCTTTCATGAACTAGGTGTGTTCCCCGACCTTGGTTGAGTTGATAGTATACCTAGGAGGTTTATCAAATTGTGGGATGCATTTTGCTGGTTCCCATCCTCAAGACGCCTTTGGATGAGACATACTCACCTCTACCTCCATCTCTTTGTTGAAACCCTATTCTTTGGTGAGGAATTGTTCCCACATATGGGGTGGAAGCTCAAATGTCAGTTGCTTGGCTCTTGTCCCCTCTCTGTCATTCACAGCTACATTTTTGTATGAGGGGGTTGCACCCCCCTCTGGATTCATTGCCAGAGATCAAATGCTTCATCCGAGTGGTATTCTGCAACTCAATGTGCAGCGAATCCATCTGTAGAAGTTGGGATTAGCCACATGCGGAGCAGAAGCTAGGGTTTTCTCCAATGTTCGTGTGCAAGTGAAATATCCCTTGAGCTACAATATTTGGTAAGATACAGCTTCTTGATTATATTGCTTATCTAAGTTTTCATAAGAGATTGGAAATTTAAAATTTCTATCAAATTATAATCATGTTCATGAGATCCTAACTTAACTTTTCAATATTCTAATCAAGTTACTATCATAACTATAATGATCTCCATGATCCAAAGAAAATACTTGATATTTTTTTGTGTATGATCGTGCATTACCTTGTCATCATAAATACAAATGATATTAATTGATGATTAAAGCTAGGGTATTTTTGAACTTCATACAAACAAGTGACATTTCCCAAGTTAAATTCACTCCTCTCCATGTATTGTACTTTTATGTCTCATCGTGTTTTTGAATTAATGTCTCACTTCAAGTCATGACAAAGCCTGTATATGATGTATTTACTTGATTTTGGGTGTTTTCCCAAGTATTAAGGGTTTTTCACATACATGTGAGTGAAAGTTTGTTATGTTTCCCTAAGAGTTTTCTCGAGCTATAGCAGACTTTTAGCATGGGTATGATATCTAGAATTGAGCTTGGTAATGAATTAATTCAAGCCAATGTGGAACATTATCTAATTTTTCAAAAGGTTGGCTAGTTAGATTTCCTATGAATGATCAATGGATATAATCTACAGGTTACCAGATTCTTTGCTTTGATTTTCGATGGTCAATATGCCAAGATAGGAGATTTGGAATTAAAGTTGAATGAGGAGATAATTGCAAATGCCACTAATTTGCCATTAAAAGGAGAATGTTGTTCTAATACCAAAAGGGTAAAAGATATCCCCTGGTCTGAAATCTTAATCTCATCCAAATGCAAATATGATTATAAAGGTATGCCTCTCTTCCTGGTCAAGAAGAAATGGAATTTTCTATTAGGTATAATCAAGTGTTATATAACCTGTGAAGGTCGTTACAGTTTCTACTTTATATATCATTTTCGACTATTGATGGTTTTCATGGGATACGAATTAAATATGCCATTCTTCTTACTCAAAAGTCTTTCGAAAATGGCTCGTTTCTATCAGAGAGATCATCTCATTTCTTAAAGAAATCTTTTTCATCATGGTTTAATCAGGGTTTTAGTTGAGTTTCAGTTGAAGCAAAATAATGAATCTTGGGAAGAATTTGTTAAAAGAAATCATTTTTTGGAAAACTCACAGTCAAGTTTACAGACTCATGATCCTGAATTAAGCTTTGAGCCTTCTAATCCTATAGATGATTATGTTCCTTAGCACCCACATATTTCAGAATCCTAACAGAATACAACAAGGGTTAAACGCAATCAGGCAGTGAGGGAAAATTCTAAACCATAATCGATAGCTTTTGAAGAATCGAACAAGATTCATTTGAAGCATCAGAGTAGACCGTAGCTTCCTCTCTCGCATCTGAATGTAAAACAAAATTAAAGAACCATGTTCTTAATAAAATGAATGTTTCCAAAGAATCAGATGATTTTAAGAATAAACAACACAGAAGAAAGTTCTTCAGGTTCCTTAGAAATAAAACAAGAAAAATCACCAATGTCAACTCTCCTATTCAGATAGAAGATGGAGATTTAGGAAAAACCCAAGGGTTTTCTTCTCACAAGATTGATTCCTCACATACTACAAAAGAACCATTAGAAAAATCCGTTGAAAATCCTATAGAAGGAAAACCCAAAATTGACCCAAGACTGGAAGCTTCGTTTTGGAAAGAAAAATATTTTTTAGTGGTCCCTGTTTTACAAGCAAACATAGTCGACTTGGAGTTGGAAAACCAGTTACTCAGAACAGAAAATAAATCATTGGTTGAATATCAAAGGAGGAAAGCTTTAGTTTCCAAGTGTGATAAGAAAGAAGATTCAGTTACAATTAACTCTCTAGGGGTTAATATTTTTGTAAACTCGGAATTTAAAAGTTCCACCTCATGATGCTTAATATCTAGTTTTCATTTTACCGGTACAAATTTACTATTTTGTTTATTTTGTTTTTATTTCATTTTTAGAAAGAGTATTTACAGAATTTAAAATTTTGTAGCCACTCTAATTTTGGTTTTGTGCTTTATTAATTATTGTTATTTTTTATTTTACAAGTATGAAATGATTGATCTGGACGAATATTGGGACATGGAATATCATAATTTCAAGAAAATAACAGTTAGTTATTTAAAGAGAACTTATCGCTTTTTTATGTAATTTTGGTTTGGGAATTAAAACATTTTGATAATTTCCCATTCCTAATTTTGAAGAGGATAACTACTTTTAGTTATAGAATGTAGTTACATTTTTTATAAGAATCTTTTCATATAAAAGAGAGAAACAATTATAGAAAGGGTTCGATTTTCGAGAAAATAATCAAACTTGTGCACTATTGTAGAAGTTTTCTCTTTGAAAATTATACTAGATCATTTTGGCTTTGAATATTAATACAAGCATTAGTATTTAGCACTGTTATTGGTATCTAAGTGTTTATTTTTCATATCAAAGTCTTATTTGAATTATGTATTACATAATTACTATTGATTCAATTAATTATTATTAATTGATTGGATTTATTTACTTATTGTCGTACACATTAGTTCATCATTAAAATGTATATGAATTATGTTTTGTTAAAAATTTGTGATAACTATTTGAACAAATTTTTAAATTCATGTGCAGTTGGTAAATTCAAGATTTTATTCAGAAGATATATATTTTTTGTATATTACTTATTATATTTAATTCATATGCAAAGAGGATCATACTAGGGTGTTAGTTTAAACTTGTCTATTAGATTAAATTCTCCTTAGATTTTATTTCATTTCAAATACATTTGTTAAAGAAAAAATCAAAATCTCCTTTCGTAGGAGTAATTCTCACATTGATTATAATTAGTTTTTTCATTTTGTAAGTTTGTATATTATTTAGATTTTGATTTTGATAGAAACATTGTATATAAAATAATATTAAAGACAGTTAGCAAGTGTATATATTTCTATTAGATTTTTTTTTTTTTAATTTAGGATAGTTAAAGGTAACTAGACCTAACCCAGTTGGAATCGCCATTTACAATAGATAAGGGTCTAATCGGTACCCTGACCAGGAGATTTCCTAAATGTTGAATATGGCCATATTTGGCCATCAACATAGCCCCAAACCCTAGCACAAACACAGAACCTTTCCTAATATCAATGACATTATTTCTGAACCTAAGGCCTTTAACTCTTAAAAGATAATGAAATTGCAAATGATTATGCTCGGGAGAAAAATAAAGGAATCTGGGATCCGATTTATCTTTATCTTTGTGATGTTGATTGGAATCGATCAGAGGAGGGTCTATGCTTTGATGAATTTTATTTTGGATCCCCTTCATCGATGTCTGCCCTTAGGAATAATGAAAATTATCAAACCCATCTCATACTTTTCTGGAAAATGAACACACATGTGCATGAGTGATTTCCCATATCAATTCTCTGATCTTTGAAATGTGCGAGACCTAGCTCATTTAAACCAAAACTATGTCATTTGTTCATTCTATTGAATGCCCTTTTCATTAGATATTAAGGTATATTGAGAAGCCTCTTGCTTCCATTGATAATGAACTCCCCCTTTCCTAGATCAGACCCTTATTTAGCTCATTTATCCTTTTCAAAATTTAGATTTTGTTTGAAGTGATATAAAGTGCAAACATCAAATTTTTTAAGGAGGGTGAGGGACTGTGATATCACACCATAATAGGCATTGCCTCCCATGATATTCCTTTTGATAATCGCTTCTATTATCATCATGGAGTCTCCATAGATTTTCATCCTTTGAATCCCCATTAACTAAGCCAATCTAATGCCTTCAAAAAAAGCATAGGCCTCTGCATCATTATTTGTCATCAATCCTAGGCCCCAAGCATAATTGGTTACGATTTGACCTCTAGGATTACAAATTATCCCCCTCGCACATGTTTCCCCTTCCTCGTGGATTATTCTAGGTAGCACCTCTTTTTCCATTTGGTGCCCACACTGACACTTTGTTGTAGGCATAGGAGCCCCATTAGCCTTACCATGAGTTTGAGTTTGATACCACATGCTTCCTTCTCATCTATTTTGTAGCAATTTATGTATGGGCTCATATTATCTTGTTGATTTGCACTTACATTGCTTATGGTCACTTGATCACTTGTGTTTAATGTTATTTTGTAGTTTGCTTCCTTGTGCTCGCCACCATTGCATTCACTTTCGTTGCTCACCATTTACATTTGTTATTTATATAGTTTCAACCACATATCCTTAGAGGAGACATGCTTATGAGTGTAAACAACTTGCCCAACATGTTTTTTTCTTTCTTTGCATAGGTTTGGTCCATGTGCTTCGAATGCAGTTGCATGCCTTACAACACTCATCTCCTCCATTGTATTCTAGCATTATGTATTTTTTTTCAAGATTTATCTAATATGAAAGAAAAAAACAAAATAAGAAAGCATAATAAAGAAAAAGAGAGGGAAATAATGTATATATTTAAGATTTAGTTGTTAGGCGGCAACGATAAATTTGTATTGCCCTTGAACAAAGCATTTGTTTTGAGTCAATTTCTTGCAATTGGTTTTTAGGATTACCTTAGGAGCTATAAGCATGTTGTGTTGTTGGCATTTATCATTAGTCCCTTTTAATGCTAGTTGTTTCCCGGGTCATCACTATGTCACGTTATGTTCAAGGGAAGTTTTAAACTCTGGCCAGCATTCTTTGGAATCTTTTAATCTCGTGTATGTCAATGGTATACATCAACGACTGGATCTTAAATGGTTTCTCACATGTTCGACTTCAAATCATTTATTCATGTGGGATATATTTTTACTTACAAGATTGAAGACCTTGGGTTGTGGTGAAATCCTTCTTCGGAAATACCACTCAATTTTATTACACAATTCCACTACCTTATGGGTACCTTGGAGAATTTTTTTAACCTGTGTCGAGCATTCTTTGGATATATATATATAGCATCCATGTTGTCATTCCCAGCATCAAGTTGTACTCAATGGTTTTTTCTCTCAACATTATTGTCCAAGACCTCAACTCAAGTTCTTGTTCCTATCTCACACTAGTTGATGAGGGATTGCCTCGATGCCATCCTTCCAACAAATCTCTTCCTATTGACTTGAGGTCATTATTCTGGGAAGTGTATTTAGAGACCTTTG